>VZSF01002177.1:88651-187462 GCA_013398295.1 Chionis minor
GGCGGGGGCCGACGGGAGGAAGCGGCGGGGACGGGGCGGGGCTCCGCTCGGTGCCTCCCCGACGGGTCGGGATGGTGCGAGGCTTGTCAGCCGGGAACCGCGACCGGGCCGAAATTCACGTGCGACAGGACCGCAGCGGCGGTGGCCGCCAGGGTCGGGCCGGCGGGAGCCGCCCCCGGCGCTTCTCCCCGGAGCGGAGGCCGAGGGGCTCCCCGCGGGCGCCGTTACGACGTGCCCGGGCGGCCTGGCCCTGCGGGACGGCCCCGGGGAGGCGGCGCCTCGCCCGGCCTTGCAAGAGCCCACCGGGCTCGGCCGGGGCTGGGGGGAGCCCGGTCGCTCGGGGCCGGCGGCGGGGCGGGCATCGGCTCCGCCATCGGCTCCCCCGGGCCCCGGCTCCGCTCCCCGCCGCCCCCTCGGGGCTGGCCCTCGGAAGCTTGTGGGACGTGCCCGGAGCGGCTCCCCGGCGCGGTCCGAGTACGTGGTTTGTGATTTTTTTAAGGAGATGGCTGGCTGACCTGCTGCGGCAGGGAAGGGCTCCAACTGCCCCGGCCTTCTGTCTGAAGGAGTCAAACAGTTCCTCGTAAGCAGAAGGGACCACTACATGCTTACTAATTTAAACTCTTGGAGACACAGGGGTACGGTTGGACGGCATTAGTACCCTGTTCCAAATAGTTTCCGTCCCTACAACCGGGGGCAAACTCGCTGCTCGGCTGAAGTACAGATGAAGTACGTGTGATCACATCAGAGGAAGGGATCGCTCGTTGCTGCACCAGTGCAAAAAGACAACGTGGCATTCCAAGTACTGGAGCACATCTCGTATTTCTGCATCTGGCAGACAAAGTGGGAGGACGGAGGGTGGACAGTTAGATGGGATAAAAACAGCTAGAGCATCAGGCTCAGCGAGTGGGGGTCAGTAGGCTGGACTCTGCTGGAAGCCAGGTAGCAAGCAGAGCACTGCAGTGGCCGGTGCTGTTTGACATCTGCCTCAGTGGCTTTTGAGGAGGAGATGGAGTGCATCCTCATCAAGTTTGCAGGTGATGCCGAAGTGGGACGGTGGCAATGCTGGAGGACAGAGCTGCTGTACAAAGGGATCTAGACAGGTTGGAGGAATGGCTTGATGGGAAGCCTACAAAATTCAGCAAGGACAAATGCAAGGAAATTGAGCAAGTTCAGCATCTGGAAAGGAAGAGCCCTCTGCAACAATACACTCTGTGGACTGGTGGGCTGGGGAGCAGCTTTGCAGGAAAGGATGTGGGGTCTTGGTGGACAGCCAGTTGGCCACGAGCCAGCAGTGTGTCCTGGCAGCAAAGGAGGCCAAGAGCATCCTGCATTGTACCACCAGGAGTGTAGCCAGTAGGCCAGGGAAAGCGATTATCCATTTCTACTCAGCCATACATAGAACAGTGTGTCCAGTTTTGCATCCCTGAATGCAAGGAAAACCTCACCAGACTGTAGCAAGTTCAGTGGAGGCCACCAAGCTGTCCAGAGGAAGCTGCAGCACTTGCCCTGCAAGGAGAGGCTGAGGTAACAGGCCTCTTTCAGCTTGCATAAGAGGCAGCTAACTCAGCCTAGCATATACAGTACCAGAAAAAACCCCAAAGATTAAATAATACACTGTATAAGCAAATCTGCACCTTGGAAGAGGATGAAAAATATAATGAAACATACATAATTGATGTTAGTTGCATTCAAAATGATACTGATGAGCCCAATGTGTGAATTTACATTTCTAGAACAGGGTAGCACTCATGAAGGATTCATGTGCACCCAGCACAGATGCAGCTCAGTTGCCACTTGGCAGTACTACATAAACAGTGCAAGAAAGAATGAGCTAACAAGTAGTAACAACAGGCAAAATAAATACAGAGGCAACATAGCCAGGATCTAGTTAGTCTAACAGCTCAACAAGGGGAAATGCTAAGTCCTGCACCTGGGGAACAACAGCCCCAGGTGCCCGTACATGCTGGGGGCTGCCTGGCTAGAAAGCAGCTTTGCAGAGAAGGACCCGAGGGTCCTGGTGAACACCAAGTTGAACATGAGCCAGTGATGTGCTCTTGCCGCAGGGAAGGATAACGGTATCCTTGGCTGCATTAGGAGGAATGTTGCCAGCAGATTGAGGGAGATGATTCTTGCCCTCTACTCTGCATTAGTGAGGCCACACCTGGAGTACTGTATCCAGTTCTGGGGTCCCCAGTACAAGAGAGATACGGAGCTACTGGAGTCCAACAGAGGACCGCTAAAATGATTAGGGGATTGGAGCATTCATCCTGTGAGGAGAGGCTGGAAGACCTGGGACTATTTAGCCTGGAGAAGAGAAGGTTCAGGGTACCTCATCAATGTATGTAAGGATCTGAAGGGATTATGTAGAGAGGATGGAGCCAAGCTCTTTACAGTGGTGCCTAGTGACAGGACCACAGGCCGTGGGCACAAACTGAAACACAGTGTGTTCTGCCTGAACTTGTTTTGCTTTGCTCGTGTGTGTGGCTTTAGCTTCACCTATTAAACTGCCTTTACCTCAACCCACAAGTTTCCTTGCTTTTACCTTTCCAATTCTCTCCCCCATCCCACTGGGGGAAAGTGAGGTGATCAGTTGCTGGCTGGGGTTAAACCGCAACAATCTTTCCTGCAGCTACCCAGTACTGACTTGTATAAAAGTTCCGTAAGTCAGTTTTAACTTGAACTTGTAGGCTGTTTCCCTTTTTAATTACTTCTGTAGCAAGTAGCATTCATTTTAATTTCTAGTATGTAGTAAATATTTTTATGCTAGATACTTACAAACTTCTCAGAAGTATAAGGTTTTAGTAACAAAACCCCCAAGATTTGCTATATCTTTTCTTATTCATAGAGCAAATCCTCTTGATATTACAATTTTTGTCAGGATTAAGATTCGGCAACAGTCTTCATCTAATGAAAACACCTGCCGTTCTGGTCTGCTACTCTGGCAAAGAACTAGTAACTGAATAGAGGGAAATAATCAACTGCTTTGTTCTAACTACCATATGTTGTGGATTGGGGATCTGATGATAGGATGGAGGAAATGAAAGGAAATAGGCTGCTACTTGCTATAAACAAGGAGAAAATTTCCTAATACCAGAAGAGGTAGGCTGTAGCCAGAGGCCATCAGGAGGGAGACTGTGCGACTGACTGGTGGTTATCATCCCCAGGCTTCACCAGCCTGACCCACAGAGCTGTGGGATCTACTTGGATTTTGGGAGGAAGCATTGGTGCAAGGGACCAACACTGAGACCTCAAAGCGTGATGCTATTTGCTGTGGTATTTCTGTACTAATGTGTTGGTACAAACATCTTAAAGGGCTGTATCAGTTAGACGCAGAAGGATGTGAGAAAGCCATGGGCAATTGTGGATGTGCCAGACTAGGAGGCTGCAATGAGTCTATTAAAAGAAATCAGATCACCTTCTTTCTCAGGATGTGCACACGCCCTTGAATGCAAAGCAGTTCTCTGGGTAAACATCTGGGCAATCCCTTTTTCCATAAGGCAATTCATTTTCCCGATAGAGGGCAATCATCCATTCACTGTGGGAGGACAAGGGGACACTGTGAAGAAACAGGCCTTGGAAGAAGGTGATCAGAGGCAGGAAACCGAGCAGGCTGCTACCTCTCACGTTGGCCTGCTTTCATCTTTCGATGTTTATTTCCCGGGCGTGCCGCCAGCTCCCGCGTGTGCTGCCAACAATGCAGCGCAGCACTGCGGGGCATGCCATGCACGGTGCCCCCAGCCTGCCGCTCCCGGGTGACGCTGCCCACTTCCTGTGCTATCGACCACCTTGGTTGCTTCACCACCCCCGAGCTACCACACCAACTGCGTTTCCCCGGCCTATCTCTGCCGGATTGCTGCTTCTCAGCGTGTCCCTGACTGATCCTGGTCCTGCGTGAAAAATTGCTTGACCCTGGCAAGCTCTGCAGCTCTGGCTCTGAGCACCTTCTCCCATTCCCTCTCCAGGGTTTATCTTCTCTGCAGCCTCGAGCAATTCTGAGAAAGCGAATGTAGGCATAGGCCTTAAATAAAACTTTTTAATTCCAAACAGAACTTCATAAAGTTTGATGATGTTAGTCAAGGCACATGTTCTTCCCTCACTGTCAGCACCAGCATTGGTCATAGAAGCATAGAATCATAGAATTGTCTAGGGTGGAAGGCACCTTTGAGATCATCCAACCATTAACCTAACACTGCCAAAACCACCACTAAACCATGTCCCTAAGCACCACAACTAGCTATCTTTTAAATACTTCCAGGGATGGTGATTCCATGACTTCCCTGGGCAACTTGTTCCAATGTTTGATAACCCTTTCTGTGAAGAAATTTTTCCTAATATCCATCCCAAACCTCCCCTGGTGCAACTTGAGGCCATTTTCTCTTGTCCTGTCATTTGTTACTTGGGTGAAGAGACCGACCCCCACCTCGCTACAACCTCCTTTTGGGTAGTTGTAGAGGGTGATAAGGTCTCCCCTCAGCCTCCTTTTCTCCAGGCTAAACAGTCCCAGTTCCCTCAGCCCCTCCTCATAAGACTTCTGCTCTAGACCCCTCACCAGATTTGTTGCCCTTCTCTGGACACGCTCCAGCACCTCAATGTCTTTCTTGTAGAGAGGGGCCCAAACCATTTGTCACATACCAAACCTTAGTGTGTCAGGAGCTGTAAAATCGAATTGTAGTACAGCAAAGCAAAGTAGCGCCCTTTCACTTCTGGCTGGTGTAGCAAGCAGCCTTCTCTGCAGACCCAGATTCCAGGCTTTTAACCTTTAGGCTGGAACTAGATGCACACTCCTCTCTCCTTCAGCCAGGCAAAGGAGAGGAATTAGTGATGGAAAATCTAAGACAATAGTGAGGAAAGACAGCTGGAGTAAAACAATAACCACTTTCATTATCCTGCTGAGGAAATTTTGTTGTCTATGGTAAATCCTGTCAACAAAGAACACCTTGAAGCAAAAGGTTGATGAGCACGTACTAGATAAACCACAAGATTTGGGAAGAGGGACTTGCAATAGGGACAGAGACCTCTGCAAAGCAAAAGTGGACAATCCTGAGGAAGGTAGAGCAAGCTCACACAAGTACGGATCCTTGCCTGGTGTCTAATCCAACAAAAATAATGCCAACATAGGACAGATTTAGGATTAAGAACTGAGGAACCCCCATCAGCAGGCCAGCCAGCTCCATGCAGCTGGGCACGTTGAGCCCAGCTTTGTTACCCTGCTTTGCCTTCACTGACCTCTGACAGTTTTGCTTGCGTGTAAAATCAGCCACAGCATGGTGATCTGGTTGTTTGCAAGCACACTCATTGTTAATTTTACGCCATCAAAAGTTGCGTCTTGCCCAAATGAATAGAAGGCAAATTTTCACTTTAAAATGTGAGAACCTCCGGTATCAGAAGGGAACTGTATTTTTGAAATGTTGACCTGAACATCCAGCACACCTGCCCTGGCCAGGGACTGCCCTTCAAAGAAAAGGCAAGGCTGCTTAAATGACTGGAACCGAGATGGGGAGACACAGGTCCAGAGGTTTTTAATCCGGGCTAAATCTGGGCTATGACTAGAAGTAGAGGGGTGTGAAGTAAGGATACCATGGTGCAATCACTCTGGTGGAGGAATAGCTCGGAAGCAGTTACTTGCTTTCTCTTTCAGTCCTTTGCTTTCTTCTGCCTGCTCCAGTGCAGCTGAGCTGGGGAAAAGACCTAAAAGCCTTTCTGGATTTTTCTGAAGCTGAGTCACTCGGGTGGATGAAACAAGAACGTCTATGATGCTCCTTTCTCCATGGTTGCATACCTTGAATGAGCATTAACACCAAGGCTGAAACATCAGCTTTCTGATGCAGTTGCAGGTTCCCCACTTTGCACAGGTGTTAATAGTGATTCCTCCTGTTGGGCAAAGGACAGCCAGGCTCCAGGACAGCTTCAGGCAGGCACAACACATCCAGTGACATTCAAAAGTACTCTGACATGTCCAAGCACCACCCAAGACTGTAGGATGTGGTCTTGATCTTTCTTTTACTGAGTAATACAAAACAACTGCTAGAACCGGTCCCTAGCCTACCCTCTTTTGCTTAGATGCTTGTTCATTAAGTAGCTTCCAATCATCCCAAGAGTCTAGAAGTCTGTTCTTGCAGGTGCAAGGAAGGTATCATTTAAAAATATTTTCCTTTGAAATGGATTTATTTGTGATCTTCTCTGGTGCTGTATTACTAATTTGTGAATTGACATACTTTTCTTTTGTCACCAGTAAACAGTATCTACCATGACCTTAAAATGACAGGGTCTGAAGGTTTTAAGAGGAAGGTAGACAATTTGCAGAAAGTCAGGGCTTAGCATTTTTTGAAAACCAGGTCCCTCTTTAAGGTATTTCAAACTAAACACATAAAAGCAAAGAAACCCCAAATTATTAGTTACTTTTGAAAATTTTAGCCAGGGAACGCTTTTTTAGTGCTGGTTATGGAGTCATTAATTATCATTGTGTAAAATGTAATAGCAAACCAGAGCTCCCCAATGGGCAAAAGCAAAACACTTCTCTTCTAGCTTTTCTTTTTTTTTCTTTTTTTTTTTTTTTTACAGCAATAATAAAACATATTATTATGCACTTCCAACCATGAATGTTCTCCAAAGCAACTTGATATTAAAACCCAAATCATCTGACTGGATGAGTTTTCACAGATTGTTACAGCAGGGCAAGCCAGGAATGTTACTAGAGTGGCCCGAGGCGTGCTGCTATTCCATGGGAACTGGAAAACGGTTAAAAATTTAAAGTGCTCCAAATTCATTTTCTCAAAGGGGATTTGTGGCACTGCTGAGATTAGAGCCATTCTTACTCAAGCAGCTATATTCCTGATGAGACCTTCATTTGTGCCTATTTTGTCTCAATGATCTGGTTTATTTCACTGTGGCAGAATACTAATGTGAGCTGGCAGTTCTGTTGTCTGGACTTGTTTCGTTTTCCCTTCTTTCTTCGGCAGCAATCCATTTGCATAGTTTTTCAGGCTACAGCAACAGTAGGGAAAGATTGAGTTGTAACCTAGTTAATGCCACCCAATTACATTCCAGGTGTGTATTTTCAGTGCTTGGTCCCTGTGACTGCGTACTGTGCTGCAAGATTGGCAGAGCGTGCCTTCCGCAAATCTACATGGAAGACCAGTTTTCAGCATTGATATAGCATCTTTCGTCCACAGAAGTCATAGTTAGTTAGAAAGAGGCTAAGCAAAATGACGTGTAACTCAGATGCCTGACACCAGCATGAATAGGATTGTGTTATTTCATCTTTCTGAGTTTCAGAATGAAATTTAAGTGCAAACATGTAAGGAATCAATGCAAGAAACATGGGCCAAGATTTTTGAATGTAGGCATGAGCAACCTACAAAGTTGCTTTAAAACATCTCCTTGTTCTCCAGGTCACTTGACTGTCAGCATAATTTGAATATAAATTGAAGCAGCTGAACAGTCCCCAAGAATATCTGTGCAGGTTGTATTCTGTGGCAGTGCCTGCCAGGAGGTGGTTTGGGAGACATTCTGGTTGGTGGCGTCACTCCGCTTCGAGATTTCCACACTTCCAGCAAAGATGTTTTGAACTTGCTCTGTGTGATTAGTGATGTAGGACTGAAGATTTAGATCTCTTACTCTCATAAAAATCTGATTATTATCAGTAATGTTTGGTGTTAGTGGCTCCTAATGTGATTTCTGAAGGCTAACAGCTAAACTTAAGAGACTGGAATAAAGTGTTGAAGGAGTCCATACAATGTCAAAACACCTGAATGGTATAACTTAAATGATCTTGTGTCTGAGTGTGTGCACGTGTGTATGCATACATATAAATGTAGATTAGTAATCAATAGCAATGTAGTAAAAAAAGACAGACCACATCTCAAATTTCCTTAATTATCCCTCAAGAAACAAAGAAAATACACTGTGTTTATTCATTTCTTTGGGTTTGGGATTTTGTTGTTGTTGAGGAGAGAATACAAGCTGGGAAATACAACTACAGCCATCACTGAGGAGAGCCGTGCAAATGAAAATTATAGGCAAATAAGAGTGAAAGGATACAATACTAATAAACATACAATTCATGTGAATCCAGTGTCATTTACATATGGGTAAACCAGGTTTATGTTAAAATTAGCACCTATTTCCTGTATCGGGGCTGTCTGGATTTATTACAGATTGGACATTAAAAGATGTTGTCCTTATAGTACCAAGTCAATAAAGACTTGAAGCTTTTTTTTCTTGAAGCAAATTCACAGAATCACAAAGTCACAGAATTACTGAGGTTGGAAGGGACCTCCTGGAGGTCATCATGTCCAAGACCCTGCTGACTGCTTAAGCAGGATCAGCTAGTGCAGGTTGCCCAGGACTGTGTCCAGTTGAGTTTTGAGTATCTCCAAAGACGGAGACTCCACAACCTCTCTGGGCAACCTGTGTCACAGTAAAAAAGTGTTTTCTTGTGTTCAGATGGAATTTCATGTGTTTCAATTTGTGCCCATTGTCTCTTGTCCTGTCTCTGGGCACTACTGAGAAAAGTCAGCCTCCTTCTTCTTCATTCCCTCCCATCGGGTATTTGTACACATGGATGAGATTCCCCTGCACCTCCTTTTCTCCAGGCTGAACAGTCCTGCCTCTCCCAACCTCTTCTCCTACAAAAGAGGCTCCTGTCCCTTAATGATCTGTGTGGCCCTGTGCTGGCTGGATTCTCTCCAGTAAGTCTACATCTCTCTTTACTGGGAAGCCCGGAACTGGACACAGTACTGCAGCTGTGGCCTCACCAGTGCTGAGTAGAGGGGAAGGACTGCCTCCCCTGACCAGTGCTCCTCCTAATGCAGTCCAGGATGCTTTTGGCATGCTGTTCTCTGGGCACAGTGGTGCATGCCTGCAGTCCCAGCTACCTGGGAGGCTGAGTCCAGCAGATCCCTTGAGCCCAGGAGTTACGGGCTGCATTGTGCTATGCCGAACAGGTATCTACACTAAGGCCAGCATCAGGATGGTGATCCTCAGGGAGCTCAGGGTCACCAGGCTGCCTAAGGAGGAGTGACCTAGGCTAGGTTGGAGAGGGTCAAAATTGTAATAGGCAAATTAAAGAAGTCGAGAAAGTTTTAGATGCAAATTTTAAACCTAGAAGGGAATGAAATTGTCTTCAATGTGCTATGTTTTGAAAATATTTCATGACAGTTTGACTTATTTCTTAAATGAGTGGAGACTTTTATCATGTGTTCAGCTACCTAAATAGTAGCTATTAATTTTCTAAATTAGTTTTCTAAGGTTTATCTCCTGGGTTAGAACAGGATGTATTACCCTACCTACCTTGCCATTGACACAAAGGGAACACAGGGGACTAGTTTAGGCAAGATATCTGGTGCTCTGGTAATAGAGCGAGGTAAGACAACTCCCTGATCTCCTGCCTCACGCACCCACATACACATACACACACACGGAGGGGTTTGGCTGTGGAGTTAGCACTGAACCAAGCACGTTTGTCAAGCACATGCCTCTTCCCAAGGCAGCACAGCTGGGCAGCAATACACCACCGCTGTGGCTGTCCTTGCTCAAGGTAAGGGTAGGCACCGCTTCATCCACTTCTCTGTCATCCTGTGCTGTTGGGGTGACAGTGAAAACAGTGAGCTTTGGGGAACTGTTGTTGTTTCCCACAGGCGTACCGCACTGTTCGGGAAACTTCTCCAGCTGCTTTTCTGGACTTCAAATGGGTTGCTGGGATCGATTTTGGTTAAATGACTCAGGTTGCAAAATGGGCTGAACAACAAACTGCATGTCTCATCAGACCTCCACTTCACCAGCGAGTATTTCTGTGAGTGCCACGCTTCATTGCCAGCTACACAGACCACTTTTGCATCTAGGATGGGAGTCTGCTTTTAGGACATGTCTATCAGGACCAACATCGACTCCAGGAATGTAGACAGAGAGATGTCTGAGAAAGCAACCAGCAAGTTATGGTTGTTTTCAGGCCTCTTCTGAGGCAAGAGGAGGCCTCAGGGGTACATCTCAAAGTGTAAAACAGTGACCAGATTAAAGGAGATTTAAAGCACAGATTAAAGGAGCCCTTATTAGAGTACACATTAGAAGAAGTAGGACAACTAGAATATTTTCTCAGGATGTGCTCAGAATCACACAGGAATTGTTTCAAAGACCAGTGGCTTATGACTAAAAGAGACAGTTTAAAGCATTTTTTGGACATCATATGCCTCTCATCTTTACCACAGGTTTAGCCTTGCTTGGACAAACAGTCCAATTCCAGCACAAGGGGCACTTTATTTTTTATTAAATGATGGTATTTAAATGTTGACAGTTTGAAGCAATGGTGGGATGCTAGATTTTTTGCTCTGACTTTTAAGACACCTCTTCTCCATCCTTGTTGTGTTGAAAGCCCATTTGGGTTAACCTACACATATGAGCTGGGTGGGAACACAACCTATGATCAAATAATACTACTGGTTCCAGTGCTTATTTTTCTAAGCAATCCTACTGCCTCCAGTCGGGCTATTTCCATTGATAAAGACCATCCCTGTGGTAAAGAAATGTACTATTAGCTTTTGTTATTTGTAACTAGCAAGTAGATGGATGCCCTTTTAGCTGGCAATATCCCTAAAGTGCATGTAGCTATATAACTACAGTAAGATTTACCAGAAGAAACTTAAACATTCACACTGATCTCTCCTTCAAACTTAAATGTCAGAGTTCCCTATCTCTGAAATAACTAACTCCCACTAATTCCAGCAAAATAGATACTAATTACCATTTGAGGATTTGAACCTGGAGCATAAGAGAAGGCAAAATGTAACTCACAGAAATGGATAGTAGAAAAATAATTATGATATTGTAAAAATAACTTGTAGTGCTGTTGTAGTGAATATTCTGCACTTAGATGTTTCCTTTAAAAGGATTTACAGGATATATAAATCTGGTTCTACAATGTTTTAGAAGTCAAATCTGAGATAGACTGTGTCCTTTAAATTGCAACAACCATCTGAATTTAGTTTAAACCAGTTCAATTTAGAAGAATGAGTATGATTTTTTCAACAGGCTCTATTTTCTCCTGTATTTCATAACATAAGCTACAGAATCACTCAGTTGTTCCTATAAAAGACTACACTTCTGCAAAGTTCTAAAAGCAGTCTCTCAAGTCAGCTTATTGCAGTATACCTGTTAGAGGCAACAAGCTATATTGTCTGTTATTAGGAACTTGATATGTATCAAGCTTTGATGTTAGCTACCACCTGTGGGAAACATTAGAAGAAATTTGCAATAGTCAGCATTTAACTCTGTATGTTAGGAAACGCAAGCTATGAGCCTAGTCCCAAAATCTATCTGATTTTGGCCCACTAAGTCAAATTTTCATTTTTAGGCAGAAAACACTATAAACAGCCAGTTTATATCTGCAGACAGATACTGAACCATCCAGTTGCCTAGATGACACATAACATTTTTGGTGTGCTTTTGAGCAAGATGGTTTTAGATATATTGAATTTGGATATCCTTACCTTGGGTTCAACAGAACATAACAGATTTTCAGGTGCCTTGTGGTCTCACTTGGTGAAATTAAAGCATTCAGGTAGTTTTCCACAGTCGTCTTCTGCATATATATTACATCACTTATCAACCTACTCAAGGCTGTATATTATATTATAACCCTTAGAATGTCTTATTCTCATCAGAATCTACCTGGGCCACCCAGGTAAAATTCAGATGTTAAATCTGAGCTGCCCATTCACATGTGGACCTGAGTCCATCTTTCCCCGGGCTTGCCCTATGTTTTTTGGTGAAAATTACTGCAGTGCCATCTAGTGCCACTCTGCTGATCCTTGCATTTACTGTATAGCACTTCCAAGGACATTGCTCTGGATTTATGACTTCTAGCTCTAAGCACTCCGAAATCTTGAAAATCCAATTAACTTCCTCGGGAACATTCTCCACCCCCTGCTTTTCCTCATGCAAGTCACAATATAGATCATACACATTTCTATAACAGACCTCCCAGCAGCGCAATAAATTGGCACTGAGCATTGTGACTGAATGGAATGGGGAAGGAACTAGAGATTATCTTGCAAAGAGCACATGTTCCCGTATCTTCAAAATCTGCAAATTTTAAAAATAGGAATGCAGAAGTTGCTTAGGAAAGCAAGCCTAGAGAATGGACCTGATGCCTTCCAGCATGGCCAGTCTGGGTGCAGAGCTGGAGAGCACCAGGGAGGAGGGGAGATTTCCCTGCTTGCAAAGATGATTTTGAAGCACCAAGCCCAGCCCAAATGGTGAAGAAACTGTTCTTTTCCCTGCATATATGTATATATCTCTCTTTGAAAATCTATAGAGATTACCACAGCCCAGGAGATGAAAAAGACTTCCAAGACTTTCTATGCAATTCTGTTAACTAAAATGTTCCTGGTTCTGGTTCATGTAGCAATTGTCCCTGTTAACTCGCCCAGGTCTCCCATGTTCCCAGACTAGGAGCCCTAGAGGATTTTGGTATGGACATAGGACAACTGCCCTGAAAGTTACTGCAGTTGAAAATCAGTTGCCCAACCGGTGACTTCGGGCTTTCTGCAGCTTGAAGGAAGGCTGTGTGCCTTGAGGCACCTAAAGCTGTGTTTTTAAAGTATTACTACAAAGACAGTCCTAGTGAGAAACCAATGGGAAATAAGTACTTAGGGGCTTGTGAAAATCCTGCCGGGTTCCTGTCTACAGGAGCTTTTAAATCCGACCTCAAGACACCTTGTGGCCAAGTAAACGTGCTTTGCTAAATGTGACATTGATTTTGTGTGCTGTGGTACAATGTGACCTGTGGCCTGTGGGATTAAAAGTAGCTGCTGTCGCCAGATGTTCCACATGTCTCCCTAGGCTGCTTATTTAAAGTGCTGGCACCATCTACCACCAAGCAGTCCAGCACCCAGTGGGCCAAATGACTATTTCTGTTTTCTTGAAGAGCTATAATGTCAAAGCATTTATCTGAAGCAGTTTGAAGCTATGCCCATGATAACAACTACAGAGTGAATAATTTCAGATATATAACAGGTTCCACTTAGACCAGCAAAGTCTGTTCTACGATTTCCTTTATCTCACAATCATTGTAGTTCAAGAACTATACTGGGCTTGCTCTTCAAAAGTCCTCCTGACACCCCCAGCATTCACATTTTCATCGCAACTTCAATACCGATCTAAAATTAGACTGTTCCTGAAATGAATATATTGCTCTTCAATATGCAAGCTGCAAACTGAACAATAAATTCTTGCCTTACATACTTATCAGGTAAGGTAGGGAGATTTACTTTTTTCCACATCTAAGGTCATAAAGTAAATAATAGAAACTGTTTTCTGTGCAGTCTGCTTGAAAGTTACAGCAATTTATTAGCTAACAGAGCAAATTTTGCCTGGTAGCAGAACTGTAGGTAAGATAGTAAAATAGGTAAGAGAGGTAATATTATAAAACTCTAAATAAATATACATCAAGGATTTAACCCAGAGTACAAATCTAGAAGCATTATTGCTATTTTTTTTTAAAACTTAGGAATAGTCACAAACTTCCACATACTTGATATAAATGTCTAGATCTTAACTTATTTGAGTGAATTCATGTCTGTTTAATAAGCAGGATGGTGCCAACAATTTTATAGAAAGCCCCACATGTTTTTTTCCTTGGAATGTCTCCAAGCAAGTCACACTCTTCAAAAAAAATTTTTGGCCCTCATCCTGCAAAGGCTTGTGTATGTGTCAAGTTTTACAGGCTGTGAAGAGCCTCAACGACTTAAAAGGAGCTACTCACAAAGTAAAACATTAAGCATCTGCACAAATTTCACCAGGTTCAGGACTTTTGTTTGAAATACATTTATGTGTTCTTAACCTTCATTTTGAAAGGGCCCCTACTGCCCACTCTTCAGTTTTTGTGCATCCAACACTTTCTGTAGCTATTTTACGATTATCGCAGCCTGAATTTGCTGGAACATTTCACAGGATCCTGTCAACTGTGCAAAAGGAAACTACAAGTAGGAAACCTACCTAGTCTATACTTTTTGCAGATCAAGTGTGCAATACATGATCCTTCGAACAATATTAATAGATCTCTGTGAGTTACTGACAGATAGAAGAATTTGATCCAATAAAAAGTGTCTCAAATTCACTCAGCAGGAGTAAGGATGTCCCCCCATGAATGCCAATAACTTTCATTTTTAAAAAAAGTTTCTAGTGCTGCTCCTGAAAAAAAATTCAAATGTGACTTGAGAATGACACAGTACAGTATCATCTTCCTGAGTCTGCAGAAGATAATGCCAGTCTCCGCTGCTGCCCAATGCCTTCTCAAATTGCAAAGGAGTGAATAAACCTGACGTGAGAAGACACTTTTCAGATTTTGCCATGTAAGTCCTACAGAACGACAGCAAACCTAACGTCTTCCTGAAGTCTTCAAGGTGACTGAATAAGCTATTTCAGAGGTGTTCACTGTCTATCTTGGATTATGCTCAAGTTAGAGGACTGAAAGCAATGATTTATAACTACCATCTGACTGCCAGCCGTTTGGAACATATGACAGGAACTGTGGAAAAGACTGATAAAGTTTAATTAAGGACATTCTTACTGACTTTTACTTTCCACTCTGTGGTAGCTCTGATAAGTCTCAGTTTTAGGACTGTGCTAAATATGTCTTAGCAGTAAAATATACCAAATATGCAAGTGAACAATCTAGATTTTACTCTTTTTTATAGGTCAGGATTACATTCCCATTGTATCTAGAAAACATTTCACACATTTTGTGAGCACAACGTATTAAACATGAAAGTGAGCTGATTGACAGTGTCACAGCTAAAGACAGCACGCAACTGTCTCACTCTTTTAAATGTCAAATAGATGTTCCACTCTGGTATACTTCAAACTGGTTAAGACATTTAGATATAACAGGTGTAGAGCAATTTTTCACTGTCACGCAATAAATATAACTTAAGAAACAATATAGAAACAAGAAGCTTTAAATATAAATATTTTCTTCCCCTAGGAGTTGTACAGAGGATGTCAACACATGTGACTTCTGAAAAGTCACTGACATGTGGCTTCACATTTTTACCACATATAATGTGATATTTGGCATATAAAATTCTCCTCTGTGATACTGTTCCTACTGCTAAAACTTTGAACTGGCCTGATTTCTGTCAGAAGGACTTTGGTCTCATCTGCTTTCTTTTGCATGGGTTTTTTTTTTTTTTTCTTTTTTCCTCTTTGCTGCTTTTACCCTTGGGACAGAACCAGTCTAATCTGTCCCTTCCTTCCCAGATGATCCTTGATAGTATCAAGCAACAGAGTAGGGAACAAAACACTGCTCTGATGCGAGTGAGTTTTTTTCCAAAGAGCAGGTACCTGTGTGAATAAATGATGTCTCTCCACTCAACCTGATGAACAAAGATAACTAACCACTGATTTCTGTATTAAGCATGTCTTCTTACATGTTAAAGTCGCATAATGGATGTGCATGAAGTGAGAGGTCAAAACACACTGTTACAGAAGACATATGTTAGAGGGGGATGTGGGGAGGCACTGAGGGTTTAAGGAGGTGAAGAAAGAGAGAAAAACTGTGTGGGAAGAAGGCTGGACAGAGGAGTTAGAGTGAAAACCAGGATGGGCAGGGAAAGTGAAGAGTGGGTGAATAAACTGAAGGAAAATCAGCAAACAACAGCAATGGGCCAGACAAACGGAGGCTGGTGCAGAGATAGCCAACACCCAGACTTTGGAGTTCAGGGCATGGTTGTGTCCAGGAGGATGAGGCCCTTCCCAGCTGCTGCTGTGTATCTCTTTAGACGACGGGAGAAAGGAAGGTGTTCGAAGGTTATGGCTTTTACTCCCTGATCTCAGCCTTAAATGTCTGCTTTGAGGAAGAATAAGATTTTAAATTGCTGAGGGAGAGAGAAAGGAGCAACAAGGGAGAGGGAGATAGGCGTCGAGCCTCAATGTGACTTGTGATTTTAATTCAGGCTGCTTGCCAACACATAGTTTATTTATTTTTCCACTTACCATTGGATAATACTAAGACAAATGTCAAGTTGTGACCTGTTAAAGGTGTTCAGAAGCCTTTCAGTCCTTAGCAGCAAAAAGATTTTGCCACTCCCCAGGTTAAATATTTAATATGGCCACAGGCTGACTGTGAGTGCAGCAGAGGATCCAGCTGGAGCAGTGTCGGGTGGAAGTGGTCTTTGGTAAAGAGAGGCAAGACCAAACTGGAAACTGAGCTGTGCAGAAGCCTGTAAGTGTGAATGTCATCTGTAGCCTAACATCACATTGAAATAAAATAAATTTATAATGAACTCTTCCAGCTTTAAGAAGGCATTCAGATGCCTTGATGCCCTAGAACATGGCAGATGAGTGCCTGGGATCCTCTTCCCAGCTGCTGCCACCCCAGTGGGAGGGAGGTCCTCTGACCTGCACTGTCTGGCCAGCTGCGGCACAGAAGTTCAGAAACCCTGCTAAGCACCTGAGATCTTGACTATGATTAGTCTTGATGGTATCAGGGAGACCCCTTCAAACTCTCTCTCTCACCCCAGATACCTTCTTGGTGAATGCTCAATGGATGCTGCCGCTGAGCTTCAGGAACTCCTGGCTCCAGGGCAAAGGTGCTGCAGCACCCATCTCCCTGAGGCATGGGGTCCTCTGTCAGCTGCCACTGCTACAGCAGGGGGCTCCCAGAGTCAGTACTGCAAAGCAGCTCTGCTGGCCAGCCTATGGAGCAAGGGAAGGATGGAGGGAGTTAGTTTAGCCCTCCTGTGTTCTCTGTTGTCAAGCAATAGTGCATGGGCAAGTCGGCTTTCATAAGTCACTACGCATGATCGGATATTTAATAAGAGTTGCTGGGTTTGCGTTGAAAAGAATTGACATGTTGCAGGATTGTCAGCTCTGGAGCCAATCTCTTACAAAGAGTATCCCATTTCGCGCACACCCATCTCTCAGTGGCACCGTTTCCTATCCCCTCCGTTTAATAGTCAGATTCATTTTCATTCTTTATTACCATTCCTTTAGCTTTACACAGTTCACTGCTGTAACTCCAAATAATCTCCATCTGGAATATCACTTTGGCTCTCTTTTTTCATATTACTGGCAACTCATTTAGTTTTGTCAGTGTTTCAGTTTAACTCTGCCTTCAGTTTTTATTTTTTTTCTTTTATTTTGGTGGTGAGTTGCGGGAAGATTGTTAGCTGAGTTTCTGGGTGGATTGCATTGGCTTCTCATTCTGATATAAAGGTACCAAATGCTAAAAGTTAACAGGTTGTGTCACAGCAGAGATTTCACAGTTTTTTTCAACAAATGAAGAATGCTTATAATTAACTTATATTTTGTCCTCCTAATGGTTGGAGTATACTTGTGACGGACACTATGAAGATAGCAAGTTTAGACATGAACTTTCACAGCTGTTCAGTTGTTTCCAAGTCTCTGTAACTCTTTCTTAGTAGTAGCATGCCATTTCCCCCTCTCCATGATTATGTAGTTTCATGTTTCAGGGATTCTGAAAATTATTTTTACTTAATAGCAATAATGTGGACTTTTATATAACTTTACTTGTCTTTCTGTAAGATTGATTTCATTCTATTATTCTTTTTCCTTTTATCCCTACAAACATAAGTGTGTTAGAACAGACTTGCCTCTTTACCAAAGTGCTCAATTAAAATCAGCTAAATCCTTCTTCTCTTTATGATCTTTGCGCGTACAGAGCAGAAAGCAGTAAACTCATTCAGGACCACACTCTGTCATCTTTTTTACAGGAAAAAATCCAGAGATCTCTGCTGACTGCTCTGGAGTTGTGGTTGAGGTATCTTAGTTCAAATGAGACCAAAATTTCTGCTTTAATGTGTAGCCAGCAGTGCAGTTCTCTTATTATCAGGTAGATGCTCATTCCTATTACAGTTTCAACTATGTTTCCAGAATGGTTTCAAAGATGGTCCTACCTTTTTTTCAGCATGCTCTGAACTTACATTGATAATTCAGGGCATTTGACAAAGTACTGCAGAAATTCGTTATACTTTGAATAAAGACAACTGATTTTTTCACCTTCCCTTCAGATTTGAAATCTCTTTGACTTTCTTGGCCGTCCTTTCACACAGTATAGAATTATGGTGCTATTGTGGCAGACTGGTGCAGCGGTACAGCGCGCTCTGACTACAGGAATTATCTGTAGATCTCGCCTAACATTTGTCCCCTTCCTCGGGCCTCAAATTTGGCAGATTCATACTCTGCTCACAGGGCTTTCTGTAATATGACTGAAACGTGTTTTACGATGCAGTGAGACAAGAAAAGGACTTAGAAATTATTATTTTTCTTTTCTGCTCATTTAGCACTGCTGTGTGATTTGAGATTCTCTGGCAGACAAACAATACTCAGTTTGCTGATGTGACTTCTGTGATGTGCCGTAAATATTGCCAAAACTGAAAAGTTTGAAAAGGAGTTTTCACCGTCCTCGAATTTTCAGTAGTCCACCCTTATCCAACACAGTAGATTTCATTCTGGGCTTCCGCATGTAACTTAAAGGTAAGTTCTGCCCCCATACTTTCCTTCAGTAAGAGGAACTGCAAGAAAATCCTTCCTACTTCCCTAAGCTTTTGTGAGTTACTCCCTCCACACAGGTAAGTTCCCTTTTGGGGGGACAGAGCTCTCGGCCTCACCTCAAAGGCTGCAGGGACACTGGAGAAGGCTGGCTTGCAGACCCCGCGGCATTCGCCATTTCAAAAGCCAGACTGGGTATCTTTCTGCTGGAAGTGGTGGGCTTGATCTGTGAAATCTGACTGCCTCTATTATGTCAGAGTGAGACAGGATGATCTGCGATGATTCTTTCTGGCTGCAGGGCTTTATGAATTAATGAAGACATGAAGAGGCATCGAGAAAGAGCCCGTGTCCTTGGGGAGTCCTCTCGGACACAAGGAACAGTAAATATGTTCATATGCACCAGAAGCAGTGAGGCCTAAATGGCCTTCAAATTATTATTTACGAAGATTCATGTACTTTGCTTTATACTTTTTTTAAGGTAAAGGTTTTCCATGGAATTCATCTGTAATTTGAACACTTCTGACACCTTTATTGCTACATTTGGGAAAGATTTATTATTTTTGTGTCATAATTGCCCTCTGCTCCTGACAGAGTAGCACTGACACAGCACTGTAACAGCACTGACACTGTGGCTGTGGGATTCCCACGTGTCGTTCATTCTATCCCAACATATTTTTCCACCTCTGAAATTTTCTTCAACTTTTATTGACTGATCTCATCAATATGCTACAATAGTGAGACATTGAAAAATAATTGCAAATTCTGGTATGATCCATCGGCTTGCTAGAAAGATTTACACTTTTTCTGAGATATTTACTAAAAATTAATTAAATTTGGTTTAGCAAACGTATGAGTTGGATTATTGTTTTGTAAAATTGCAATGGTTTCAAGAAAGCCCCTTTTTATAGCTTCTAGACTCTTAAGGAACATGTTTTACATAAAATAATGTTTTATTTTTCAAAAGGAGTTGGATTTACTCCAAATGCCTGAAGCTAAGACATTTGAGAATGCAAAAATCTTTTTCTATTTTCATTGGCAAAGAATCCCCATGTCTTATGATATATGATTTTACAGCTTTGTAAGGTGATATGAGCCACTATTATTGCTAACATTTATTCTGCTTTAGAGGAAAAATCACCAGGGAAGAATACAGGGCTTTGCAAGAGTAGAGAGCATTATAACTACATTAATTGTCCTGGCACTTTTAATATTTCTTCAAATAAAATTGTCTTAGTGTTACAGCTCCATTACAGTTAAATGCCAGCCACCTTTTCAGTGTTCTAACATGATTTTTAGGATTTAGAACAGCGTCCCATGAAATCATCTCTCAAAGCCCACCGTATGTTTTGGCAATAAAGCTAATTGTTTAGATAATTGTTTACCTTGTCTGTTCTTAATCATTTCCCTTTCATTTTAAAAAATCCAAAACATTCTTTGAACTAATGATGTCTGCTTAACTGACACACACATTTAGCGGTTGTTTTTAGATATACAGATCCTTGAGAATGACTTGGTGGCAAGATTTCCAGTGCATCATTGTTGCACATGCCCGAAGCTGTATCGTTCCCATGTATTGTTCAATCTCATGTGTTGTTCAATCCATTTTTGAACTGTGCTGATTCAGTGTGTGCTCCATCCCTCCTCTCCTTGCCTGTCCATGCAACAAACTGAAGGCTCTTGGTCATGCGGTAACAGTGACCGCCGAGGCAGTTTTTGTGTGTACCTGCATGAGCAGGTGCGATTGCACTCTTTGAGCATCTGGCCATCATGGTCATATAGAGGAAATTCCACCTTGGAAAGCTAAGGAGCTAGGGCAAAGCCATGGATAAATTAGGAAGCCCCCAGAAAAAAAAGGAGACTAGAGGCCCAGCTCTCACCTCCTTGACGTTTATTACATACACTCCATCAAAGTCAGTCTTTCATACTGATTCAAAAGGCACCAAACCAAAGCTCTGAGTTTGGAGAAGTCTGCATGCTTCTGCAGTGAACAACTCGGCCTGTCTCCAAATCTCTTCCCTATTGTCTTGCCCCTCATTCCTCCTGCTCCCCCTTGGCTCCTTCAGTAAATCCTTCAATTTTGCACAGGTCCTTCTCTCTCCAGGCCTGTTTACTTCTTCCCCTGCAGGAGAGAAGGAGCTTTTTGAGAGAGAAAAAGGCATATATGTGTTAAAAAAAGACAAGCCTGGTCATAAGGAAGCCATTCAATAACTTGTTTATGTACAAAATTTCATTGTAGATTAAAAATCCAAGTTAGAGGAGAACCCTACTAGCTTGATGTCACATGGGTGACTTGAGGCAGAAGTAGACATGTCCCAGACTTGGTACTTCTACTTCTGTTATCTTTCCTCTGTACATTGCTGTGTATCAGGCAGTAAGGATGTGAAAGTCAGTTAAGTGACTCACAGAGAAGTGAAGGTGGCAGAATTAGCTCTTCCTGAATACATCCATGGCTTTAAAGCTTGCTATCAAACCCATTTTCAAGGTCAAAGTTGCCGTTTGTCCGCAAGCTGTCCAAAAGTCACAATGTACTCAGACTCAGGTCTTGCACAGCCCAGGTGATTTGCTTTGCACTGAAAAGTGGGGTTTTGTCCAAATCTCAAGAAATTGCATACCAGAAGTGTGCATGCCACATGCATCAATCTAGCTACATCCTCAGCTTTGCAGGAGCTGTACCCATCCCTGGTAGTACTGTTCCAGGCATGCCCAGCCTGTGCAACCAGATTTAGACCATGGTATGTCTGGGCAAGGCTAATGAGGAATCCGGGAAGTCAGAGAGCGAGAAACAGCCTGGTTCCTCTCCTCTAGTTTCTTCTGGGAGTCCAGAGCCCATCACAGTGACCATCAGAGTGTTTCTAAATACTGCATAGTAGTACACCTGTTCTTTCAGTTTCTATCCTAAGGGTCAGTTCTGCATAACATTTCTCAGCTTTTATTTATAATAAGCCTTTTTTTTTTTTCCCTCAAGAGTTACATCTTCTTCCAGCACAAGACCTGTCATAGTGTGTACCATAGTTTAAAGAATGCTTTATTACTTTACACAACATGCTGTCTCACCCAATTCTTTGTTTTTTACTGCCCCAAGGCAGCTGAGGTTGAACGTTCTCAGTCCACCCAGGCTGGAAGAAGGTAACCAGAACAGATTGGGACCCCAGAGTGTAAGCACTAGTAACAAGGGAGTACCAAATTTAGGTGTTCCCAAGACAGACTCTGTCAAGTGTGACAAAACCCACCAAGCACAGCAGATGCCCTCTGTCACACAGGACTCATAAGCCTTGATGGAAAGCACAGAAGAGGTTGCAGAAGAACTGATAAGGGCTTTGGCTAATTTGTGTGCAGTTTCTCTAGTGCGCACAGAAAAGAACCAAGATAGCCTTGCTAGCTGGCCATTTTAAAAACAAACAAACAAACAAACAAAACCCCCAAAACCACACCAAAACCCCAAAACAAAACACAAAAAGATGCAAACCCCGGACTCTCTTGCAATTGACTGCTGCATACGCAGTACCTTTAGCCAGTCAAGGCTACACTGGAGTTACTGAGCTAACTGATTTGGATGAGAACATGCAAAGCCCAAGTGGTTGTGTGTCACAAATCAAATTCTAGGCTAGTCAGTAGTGCACTACTGCTGACAGCTCCAGCAAATAAGGTTGCCTTTCCAGCAGCCAGTCTCTTGATGGACAAAATGTCCAGAACAGTTGATTGAGTTGTAGCCCTAAGCCAGGCAGAAAGGAAACGTCCAGGATGTTGCTGAGGGCAAAAGTTTGGGAATGCTGGCACAGGAGGACGATTGCTGAACTTCAGCCTGGAGCTACTGGAAAAACTGAGGTTTCCTGTGTAGCCCAGTGGCGCAAGGCACAGAGCGTACTGTGCTTGTGCAGCCCTAACAGCCTTACGACCCTGACAAGTTAAAGCCCAGCATATTATTTCGGTATTGCTAATGACAAGTATTCAAAATTCATGAGGCAGCACCCAAAAATCATAAGGGTTTAGAGGTTTTTTTGTTAATGTTTTTAGTGTTTTAGAATTCATCATTTTTCTTTGCCATTACACATGACATAACTTAGATTTAAGAACTCCACATCACCCTACTATTTTAAGATATGTAATAAAATTATATGCCTCTAGAGCAATGAGTAAGATTTCAGATTATTTCCATTTTATTTCATTTCACTTCTTTCATGAAATTGCTTGAGTCACATGGCATGAAGCATATTTAAATAATTTCTGGAAAGAAATCCATAAGTGTAGAAAACTGCAGTGAAGCATGCAAGTCATGTAACCAGTACATTCTTCTTAACACACAATGGCTTGAGTTCTCACAAGTCTACTCACGTCTAAATAGTGACAGTCTTTGCTGCCACTGAAATCTCATAAATTCTTAATCAAAGGATCCCAAAGCTTTTGATGGCATGAAAACAGTCAGGTGACATCAAAACTGGCACTTTTCATTGTGGTTTACATACAAATTACAAGACACACTATGTATGTACAGTTTTTTATTGCATGTGACAGCTCATGACCTTCTGGGTTTCCTTTCATGCGCAAAAACATGAAGGGCTTATAGTTCTCCTAATGCCCCATTTAACTAAGGCAAAGGTAACCCTCTTATTGTATACAGAAAACACAAGCTTAAAACTTCAAATGTATCTCATTTTTCCCAGCTGCATAGACATCTTGGGAGTGATCAGGACAGATCTGAGCTAGGGATCTATGCTGTTTTAGATGATTTAGGTTGTCCAAGACATCTGCATTGCTCTGACAGGTATGATAAGGACTTAGAGGAGATTCAAGCTCTTTTGCAGCAGCAGCTTGGAGGCTGGTCAGTATCTAAGAAGACACCAGATGCTTCTCATTAGGCAACTGAATCACCTAGTGTCTAACATTCAAAGTTGCACCTAAAGAGGATAGTTGATGAAATCCATACACTGTGGTGCCCAGCAGCTTCTGCGTCTGTATACACAAGCAATCATTTGTAGAAGAGTTGTCCATTTTGTACATGCGTGTTTTGGGGACTGTACCTTGTTCGGGAGCCAGTGTTGATCAGTTGCCTCTCTGTCCTTTACATTTTTTCCGTTAATCATTCATGAAATCTTGCAAAGATGGTAGAAGGCACAGACAGGAGCCAGAGATTGAGGTAACTCGCATACCATACCACTGAGCAGACACCAGAACTGGTATGTAACTGAACAGGATTATTTCAGAGACACAAGCAGCGATGCAGGAGTACTAAGTCCTTAGATGCAGTTCTCATCTCTTCCCTGTGCCAGTGGGCCTGGTGCTTAGTATGGTCATGAAGATGAAAGAGAAGTAGCTGCTCAGCCGGTCTTTGGCAGGCTCCTCGAGCAAGCTACCACATGCCTCCAAAGAAGGCTACTTTTCCCAGTATGGATACCACGGCAGGTTGTTACAGGATAACAGATAAAGAATCCAGCATATAGGAACCCTTTATCCCTGGAGAAGCAGCTGGAACTTCTTAAAGATCTTCCTTAAACCTAACACTCAGGGTGAAAGGACTTAGAATGTCACATGCAGGGTGACCTGCAGCCTCTCGAATTCTTGCCTTTGGGACCAAGCTGAGAGTTACAAGAGCCTCCATCCAGATCCATGATGAAGGAGGAGTCCTGATAGTCCCTGCTCCCCAGCAAGGCAGGCTCTGTCCCTCCTCTGGGACTGCTGGAGGAAACACTGCCTGCTACCCATGTCACTCCATGCTGAGAAGAATTCCTGTCTCTATTCAGAACAGTAGCAAAACTCCTCTTGCCTTAGCAGAACAAAAGTTTCATCCTTGGAGAAACTAAGCAGTAGCTTTGCATTTCCAGTCTGACTAGCTTTTATCCCAAGGAACTGGAAAACACTCCAGTACCTCAGTGGCTCAGCAGTGGGTGCTCAGGAAGCAGTTTCTTTTTCCTTGAAATGATTGATGGAAATGACCAGAATCTGACCTATTAAAGCTGGAAAGTTACTCCTGAACTTTGAATACCTCCTTCTCAGTCCTAACTAATTTTTGCCAGCTATAATCTTGTTGAGTGGACAACTTGAAATAAAGTGCATAGAGGGTAATGCGTAGCTACAATCAACCCTTTGTAATCCTTCTGTATCAATTTTTTTTCACTCATGAACATTCAGGGTGCCTGCACAGTCCACGTACCTACCCTAAAGTGCTAAATTCACTGAATGCAAACACTTAACAAACAATTTGGGGGTATAAGGGGTGGGGGGAATGCTACAGACATCTGTGGTTGTGATAACAGGAGTTAAGTACTTTGCTCTGACTTCAGTTTCCTGATGACAGGAGTGGAAAACAATAACTATTTCCCCAACTGAATTCTGAGTTTATTGTCTTGGGAACATTCCTTGCAGATGAGAGAAAGAGAAGAAAGTATCCTACCAGATGTACTTCTAGCTCTTCCACTATTTATCTCTCCTGCCAATTTGGAAGTCTGTTTATTCCGTTTATTAAATATTACAGCGTACTATTTAAAATACCATACAGCAGGACTGGAAGAACTACACACTTAACTACTATGTTATCCTCCTTTGTTCAGCTCTTGTCTGACAAGGTCATTATTTTAAGAGTGTAAGCACATATAATCTTCAAGACACAATATGGCAATAAATTATTCTCTTTTCAGTATCAGCTGTAAAATCTGCAGGATGACTGACAATTATAAACATCTTAGGAAGTGAGCTACAAGATGCCTTTTAATACTGGATTCTGATATCTGTATTCTGTGTTGGAGGCACGCTGTCTCTAGCAAATAAATGGGAGCATATGAAACGTTTCGTTCTTATGGCTCCATTGCCTCTTCCTTTTACCAAAGGATAGTCACCATTAGTAACTTTCCCCCCTCTTCTGTTTCTGCATCAGGCAGAAAAATCTTATTGCTGTCTTTCAGATATCTGGGCAGCTGGAGAACTTCTTAAGCACTTTACAATAAAGTGTAAACTCTTGCCTCTGCGGCCCCTACATGGCAAAATTCTGTGAGGAATGTATCTTTCACAGGACCTTACATTATGTATTGGTCTGTACTTTAAATTTAAATATATGTGATACAAACATTTAAATAGGCTCACTGCATTTAGTTTTTACTGGCTCTTTGCTGAGACGAGGCTTACATTGATTAACCCTCATGCCATGCCATTGTCTCTTTATGATACGACACAGAGTACAGGTAGAGACTTCTGAATTAGTCCCAATTACCTTTGGTCTTATGAGAATGAGTGCAGTGATCCAGGATGGAAGTAAGAAATGCACAGAGGAAGGCAGCAAAGTCGTTGTCCAAGACAGGTACTCACAGGTTGGTAGTCAGGCACAAGGGGGTTCCAGCCTCCACTGCAATGTGCACATCCAAAGGCAGCCAAGGAATGCAAGCTCTAGGTAAAAAAAGGTAGGCATATCGTTAAATTGACGGGAAAGACCATATATATCTGTCACAGCATCTGAGCAAAGTAAATACAGTTTTTCCTGAATTTTGACAGCATTAACGAGACTTAGAGATCTATAGCTGGAAGGGATTTCCTGGTATCATTTACTCCATTCTCCAGCACAGAACAACATTCATCAAGCTATTCCTGACAGATGCTTATTTCTTAACAGCTTCCAATGAAGGTGATTGCACAACGATGGCAGGCTGCATCCTCTCACACTACTTCATTCCCCTTCTAACTAGGATTTTTTTCTAATTGCTAATCTAAATCTCTCTTGTTAAAAATTCAGGTAATTACTTTTTAACTTCATACCTACACTGGACATAGACAACAGTTGAATCAGCTTCATGACAACTGAAAAAATACTCAGCAGACTGCTATATATCCCTTTCCTGCAGCTTCCTCTTTTTTTTTTTTTTTTTTTCAGCCTAGCTTCCCTCTGTCCTTTCTCAGAGCTCAGGATTTCTAAATTGTCTGTCATCTCCGTTGCTTTTCTCTCAGCTCTCTCTAGTTTTTCATTCTTTTTAAAACACAGTGCCCAAAATGGGACTCTCAATTCCAGCTGTGAAAGAAAAATCCAGTGCCAAACAGACCCCATTAATTGCCATTAAAATGACCTTTTTGGCTCATGTATGGCCCTATTATTAACACTTCCCAGAATATCGTTTGTCTGTTTTGCAATCCTGCCATGTATCTGACTCACGCTCAGCTTGTGACCCATGTAACCCTGGGTTCTCCTCTGCAGAAAGGACTGTGACAAGCCCTGCGTGAGACCCTTGAGGTGACTCTGAGGGACAGAGGAGGGTAGATCACGTTGTGTTGTGACAGCTGTGAGGAAAGGGAGCCTCAGGGCCTGTATTCACCAGCCACAATTAGTTTGCACTGAGACCTGGGTGCAATCAGTCCCAAGAGAAAGGCTTGTTGCTGCCAGTGGTTTGATGACTAGATCCTTGTATTCATCGGCTAGTTTAATACAACAAAAACTCAACTGAAACAAATGTAAATGGAGTCCATGGGCAGAGGGCAAGTAGGGCACAGAGGTGTCAAGCGCATGCAGGTCGGTTTATATTCTGACAGGCAGGGCATGGGTCTCAAGACTGTCATGCCTTTTACACTCAGTATGCTGAATAAAGTACAGAGAAGAGGGTTCGCACCACTAATGGTGCACTTCTCTTGAGACGGCTTCTCCTCACCTTGCTTCTACCTCTGACTTAGCAGAGGAGTCATCCCCACCTAACTGATCTAAAATTGGAGTCACATTTAAGCCCCTTTTGGTCTCCTCTACAGTTTGGGAAAGGAAGAACTACCTCTCTAGCTCTGGATTCACACCATTCTGAATAAATGTCTTGGAGACGCAGGATGAATCACCTCCCAAACATGCTGCCTCTCTCCATTTACCAGGGAGGGAGTGACCAGGACAGCCTTAGGCCAGGTGTCCAATTCTTTGATAGCCATGGAAATGCAATCACAATTATTTTCTTAATGACAGGCCAGGCTCTCTATTCCAGCTGATTACTTTTCCAGGAAAGCACTCATAATCTGTTCCGTGCATAGCCAAATTCATTATATGTATGAAAATCCATGAAGTTTAATTTAAATGCTGAATATCCTCTCTGTTCTCTGTCTTCCACACATCCTCTGCCTCTAGCTCTAGTCATCTATAGCAGATTGTCTTTTCCCAGCCATTCCTGGCAATACCTCAATAACCAGCAGCTGGGTCACATTCATGGAGTCACAAGAACAAGACAAAGCTATCAGTTGAAAATGAGATCTCCTTTCCCTAGCTTTCATTCAGCCTAGCATAAACTGACAAAGCGATGTGATTTTTTTTTGCCTTACCACATTTCTCGGAGCACGTAGAAGGAAATGTAATTTGCTCTCACAGCAATTTTTCCCTTTCACACTTGGCTAACCACACTGTACATTTCACATGATCTTTTCACTCAGCTGCTGCAAATAATGGCCCCAAGGTACCAGAAATAAGAATCTATGCTGTCTCAGCTTTGTTAAAAGCCATAGCAATCTATGCTAAAACTATACACGCTTTATTCATCTTATTAAAACAAATGTTTTGGTAGCAAACTCATGAAGTACAAACGTCAGAAAAGCTTTGCTAGAAGATTTTTGCAGAGTAGCATATGGAATTATACAGTACATAGATATGTAATTATGGTTCTGTTTCTACAGAACTCCATACAAGAACTGGAAGGTCAACATCATTCCCTCAAAAGGAGGATAATCAGCAGCTAAATTTGGGATGCAGACAGCTGCTGTTATGGTTTGGGTCAGAAGATGCTACTATCTAGAACAGGAACAGAAACCCGTTTTCTCCATCCAAGCTGCGCTTTAAGATTTATCTAACACCACACTTATTTCCATGAAAAGTACTGTACTTTCACCACTAGTGGACACACAGATGTTCATTTCTGACACTGAATTGATCTATTAGTTCCAGTGTAACATCATGGGAGAGACAAGGGGTTGGAAATCACAAGCATGGAAAAGCGTTTGCATATCCTGCTCTAGTATATTTGTGTTCTGTAACTGGAAAAACTTAATTGTGTGAAACTAATTAGGTGATCGCTCCCAGCACCTCTAGCTTTTTTTATGACTCAGACCTATTTGCAGTGATATTCTGTGCTCAGTGGTCTAGAGTTGGTCTACATTTTCAAACACTAGGTGGTGCCAAGGGTCCACACATGAAGAAAAGCTGACTTTAAACCAAAAATGTTCTGTTTAATGGCAATACTGGCATAGTTTGGTCTCCGTGCAGTTCTGTGAATTAGTTCAAAATCTTCTGTTAAAATGTCTTATTACCTAAGAAGTGACAGGAAAAAATTCTGTACAAGATGACAGTAACCCACAGGTGAACTCACAGGTAATTTGGCGCTGGAGTCTACAGAGGGGACAGCAATTCAGAAATTTCAATACAGGGACGTTACCGGCATGGGCAGGTCCAGATTCCCCTAGTCCAAAACCTTTTCTCTGACAGTGACTGGTGCAAAACACTTCAAAGAAACCTGTAAGAGCCCTGTGGCAAGCAGACAAAGTCATACCCTTGGTCTTAGCCTGGTGCCTAACACTTACAGGCTGGCTTAAGCTCTAACATACAAAGCCAAACTTTCCAAAGACGTGTTTCTAATTAAAAACTGTGTTGTTCTTGCTAGATATAAAAATACTAGTTGACCTGTTTTATAACTTAACTACAGACACAGATGGCAAGGTTAAAAAATGCAAACAGCTGCAAACTGTATCTGTGCCTACATAATAACTAAGATGCTAAAAATCGTTAACTTTTTCTAAATTTAGTGCTTTCTTGAATAGAAAATATATTTTTCCATCTGATAGCCTTACTGGTCTCACTATATGACCAAACTCTAGTGAATGAAAAACAAATTACCATGGCTTTAAATAAGAAATGCATGATATCCACTGCGTACTGCTTTACAGTAATATTTGAGGCAAAAATCTGTAGCTGTTCTACAAGCCAGTATCATACTTTCCTGAAGCAGTTTGTATGAGACTACTATCTGTGAGATAACGATCTTGATAGTTTGCAGGAAGACTGTTATTAAGTTACTAGCAAGAAAGGGCAGAAAAAGAAGGAATATTTGACACCTCGTTAGCACTTCTATTCTGATACTCTATTGTTTCAAGTTATTGACACTGTTCTCTTTTCCCAGTCCAGATTTTCCTGTTTGTACACAGTTGGAGTTCGGTGGGAAGACAAATTTCTGTCTGCTAAGGATGCAAGAGGGTGCAATTATCTTTTTCTGAGTCTTGGGGAAAGACTCAGTTCATGTTGTTATTTGTCAGTATGGATGCTAGTTCCTGGTCCTGCTATCAGAAGGGTTATCATAAGGAACATCTCGTACATGTCAATGTAGCTGGAGAGTCTGTTTTTTCAGTGGAGAAGTAAGTACCATTTCTTAAATCCTTCTGACACAAGTCTTTAAGAAGGTTCCTAGGGTTCACTTGATATAAAATTGTCCCCTGAGAACTGGGCTGTGATGCTTACACAGTGCTGTGTCTTCGTGTCTTTTGTGGCAGCAGCGTGTGTGTAAATAAATCAAGTTACTTTTAGAAGATTGGTCCGCAAGACTACAGGTATCTCTTACCAGTAGGCTTACAGGCTTACAGAGTGAGGCCCAGTCCATGGGCAACAGAAATGATGTGATATAACCCACCATAAAGCAGACTCAGCAAACAGAAGGCACGGGGTCTCTGTGGTTTGTACATCTTGCATTTACCAGAACTATGTTGCCTCAACAAACTTGCATACAGAAACTGTGGTGGGAGGGTGCATAGGAGAGACAAACATATCAAAGGGAAAACAACAGTATACCTATGCCTAGACTCTTCAGGAAGGACAAGCAGGGGAGACGAGGAGGCGGTGTTGCCCTCTGTGTCAACGACATGGAGGTCTGCCTGGGGACAGATGAGGAGCCAACCAAGAGCTTATGGGTCAAGATCAAAGGGAGGGCAGGGACAGATGATGTTACAGTGGCAGTCTGCTACTGGCCACCTGACCAGGAAGACCAATCAGATGAGGCCCTCTATAGATAGATAGGAGCAGCCTCATGTTCACAAGCCCTGGTCCTCATGGGGGACTTCAGCCACCCTGATATCTGTTGGAAGGACAGCACAGCAGGCCCTAAGCAATCCAGGAGGTTCCTGGAATGCATTGACGATAACTTCCTTCTCCAAGGGATAGAGAAGCCAACAAGGAGAGGTGTCATGCTGGACCTTGTTCTCACCAACAAGGAGGGGCTGGTGGGGAATGTCACACTCAAGGGCAGCCTTGGCTGCAGTGATCATGAGATGGTGCAGTTTGAGATCTTTAAGGCAGCAAGGAGGATGCACAAGAAGCTTGCTACCCTGGACTTAGGAGAGCAGACTTTGGCCTCTTCAGGGATCTGCTTGATGGAATACAGTGGGATAAAGCCCTGGAAGGAAGAGGGGCCCAAGAAACCTGGCTAATATTCAAGGACCACCTCCACCAAACTCAGGAGCGATGCATCCCAACAAAGAGGAGGTCAGGCAAAAATGCCAGGAGGCCTGTGTGGATGAACAAGGAGATCCTGGACAATCTCAAACAGAAAAAGGAAGTCTACAGAGGGCGGAAGCAAGGACAGGTAGCCTGAGAGGAATACAGAGAAATTGTCTGGATGGCCAGGGATCAGGTTAGGAAAGCTAAAGCCCAGATAGAGTTACATCTGGGCAGGGACATCAGGGGCAACAAGAAAGCCTTCTATAGGTATATTGAGGACAAAAGGAAGACTATGGAAGATGTGGGCCCACTTGGGAAGGAAATGGGAGACCTGGTCACCCGGGACATGGAGAAGGCTGAGGTACTCAATGACTTTTTGCCACGGTCTTCACTGGAAGCACTCATAGGCTCTAACCACACTGCCCAAGTTGCAGAAGGTGAAGGCAGGGACTGGGAGAATGAGGTACCACCCACTGCAGCAGAAGACCAGGTTGAAGACCAGCTGAGGAACCTGAACATGCACAAGTCCATGGGACCTGGTGAGATTCATCTGTGGGTCCTGAGAGAACCGGCAGATGTAATTACTAAGCCACTATCCATCATATTTGAGAAGTTGTGGCAGTCTGGTGAAGTTCATGCTGACTGGAAAAGGGGAAACATAACCCACATTTTCAAAAAGGGTACAAAAGATGACTCGGGGAACTACAGGCCAGTCAGTCTCACCTCTGCCTGGCAAGATCATGGAGCAGATCCTCCTGAAAATTCTACTAAGGCCCATGGAAAATAAGGAGATGATTGGTGGCAGACAGCATGGCTTCACTAAAGGCAAATAGCGCCTGACAAGTTCGGTGGCCTTTTATGACAAGGTTACAGCATTGGTAGATAAGGGGAGAACAACAGATGTCATCTACCTGGACTTATGCAAGGCATTTGACATTGTCCTGCATGATATCCTGGTCTCTAATTTGGAGAGAGATGGATTTGATGGATGGATCATTCGGTGGATAAGGAAATGGCTGGATGGTTGCACTCAAAGAGCTGTGGTCAATGGGTTGATGTCCAAGTGGTGAGCAGTGACAAGTGGTGTTCCTCAGGGGTTGGTACTGGGACCGTTATTATTTACCATCTTTGTTGGTGACATGAATATTGGTAACTGAGTGCACCCTCAGCAAGTTTGCCGATGACACCAAGCTGTGTGGTCAACACACTGGAGGGAAGGGATCCAGAGGGACCTGGACAGGCTTGAGAGATGGGCCCATGCCAACCTCATGAAGTTCCATAAGGCCAAGTGAAAGGTCCTGCACGTGGGTTGGGGCAATCCCGTGCACAAATACAGGCTGGGCGGAGTATGGATTGAGAGCAGCCCTGAGGAGAGGGAGTTGGGGCTGTTCATAGATGAGAAGCTCAACATAAGCTGGCAATGTTCACTTGCAGACCAGAAGGCCAACCACATCCTGGGCTGCATCAAAAGAAGTGTGGCCAGCAGGTTGAAGGAGGTGATTCTGCCCCCCTACTCCGCTCTGGTGAGACCCCATCTAGAATACTGTGTCCAGCTCTGGAGTCCGCAACATAAGAAGGACATGGACCTGTTGGAGCGGGTCCAGAGGAGGGCCACAAAGATATCAGAGGGTTAGAGCACCTCTCCTATGAGGACAGGCTGAGAGAGTTGGGGTTGTTCAGCCTAGAGAAGAGAAGGCTCCAGGGAGACCTTATAGCAGCCTTCCAGTATCTGAAAGGGGCCTACAAGAAAGCTGGAGAGGGACTTTTTACAAGGGCATGTAGTGATAGGATGAGGGGTAATGGCTTCAAACTGGTAGAGGGCAGATTTAGATTAGATCTCGGGAAGAAATTTTTCACTGTGAGGGTGGTGAGGCACTGGAACAGGTTGTCCAGGGAAGCTGTGGAGGCCCCATCCCTGGAAGTGTTCAAGGCCAGGTTGGATGGGGCTTTGAGCAACCTGGTCTTGTGGTCTTGTGGGAGGTGTCCTTGCCCATGGCAGGGGTGTTGGAATGAGATGATCTTTAATGTCCCTTCCAACCTAAACCTAAACCTTATGATTCTAACTCAAACCTTATGATTCTAACTGATGATGATGTTTAGAGATGTAGCAAAGATTACAGGAGTTGTGAAGAATGAAGACAGGTCAATAATACAGAATAATCTGTGTGGCATGGTCAACTGGAGCCAAGTAGAAGTTATAATCAAAGATAAAGTTATAGAGCTAGGATGAAAACATGCAGATCGTATTCAGAAAACAGGTGAAAGGTGGAAGATCTGTCCTGTGAAGATGTGACATTGGAAAGGATTTGGCAATGAGTAAGGCAGATTGCTGAGCATTCAGCTTCTGATTTGATTCTGTAGCCAAGAGCACTAATGCAATCCATAAATGTACTTATAAATCAAAGTGAAGGAGCCTATTTGACATTTGTGTGATTGATCTCCACTAAACTTAGTGCTGAGACACTGAGAAGGTTTAGAGAAGACTCACAATTGCCATTAAAAATTGGAAAACAATCCATAGTGAAATATTTCAGGGATTTGCTTTGCTTATGAAACACACTTAAGTCCATAACCTCCTGTGCAGTCCCTCTGCAGATTAGCATTACTTCACATGCCCACTGGGTGCACTGTGTCAGTCTTACAGTACATGGGTAGGTTCCTAGAACAGGGTCCTTTTCAATCTCATTTTGATGCATTTACATTTTGCAAAGTTTGGCTAAATATTCTTAAAGAAAGAGAAGGCCCGTGACAGGATATGAATCTATTACCATTCAGTAGGGATCTAATGGAAATAAGGGGTTTGGTTAAAAACCCTGTTCTGAGAATCAGCCACCTCAAGGTTCAAGTTATGTCTGTCTGAGCAGCTAATTGCTGCGACACCTCTCTCCGAAATCCAGGGAAGTCCTGAGTACATAGGAAAGTGCTGCTGACACACGGCTACAATTCATGCAATCTGGGGATGAGCATGAGCTGGAGAGTAGTACTGCATTTGTGGGCCAAATGCAGCCTTGTTGACCAGACATTGAGCAGTCCTGCCTTAAGTGCTCCTTTGCAGATAGAGTCTCATTTCATAACACTGTAATTGTAATTGTAATTGTAGATTATCTGCCAAAGACTGATTAGCTTCAATTAATTTCAATTTCTAGGTGTCCTTACAAAACCACCTACACAGCATCCACTCAAGCCCAAAGCCATGAATCTGCAAACTAAATGATACTGCTGCAATGCTCAATAAGCAAAACTTCCCCACTATCAAGCAAAACATCAAATAAAAGGTTTTGATTTAACCCCTTTTTTTACTGGACACATGATAAAAGGAAAAATAACAACATATCCACTATATATGCCTGAACAGCACATAATGCACAGGTCAACCATGTCATTCCCAATATGAGGCTGGAAATAGATTCATCATAATTCTCCTACAAAAGCTATCAGGGGTGGCTGGGATAAACAGCTACTGCTCACATTTTGATGTTTAGGCTCAGAAGGGATGAATTGGTGGGTGCATCTGTGAGCAGCCTGTAAAGAGGATGCTCATTCTCTAGACTTGGCAAGCAGCTTACAAAAACAAAGCCATTTTGTGATACAGACCATGTCAGTATTTTCAACCTACAAGACAGAACTATTCTAGAGCATTAAAATGGCCACAGGTGACAGAACTGTGTTTCCTAACTTTCTGTCCCAAATTAAAACTAAACTTATGTGATAGAGATCATACCAGAATTTTCATCTCCAAGAGGATGTTTTACACACATTGACCCAGGAAACTCTGCTTATGTACCAAGTAAGGAGGAGTTCAGCTCAGGCTAAGGAATAATGAGATATTGAATCAGACCACAGCTCATTTACCAGTTTATAAGCATTAACAAATTTTATGTGTTATCCATATCTGAATTTTTCATTTGAAAAAACCCAGCAAATCTTGATATTTGCATGCTTCATAGTGAAGTTACAAGGTCTAATATGTTAAACTGTAAAGTGTGATGAGATCCTCAGCTAGAAGATGTTAGGAACAAACAAGATTTATTTGAAAGTATAGAAAATGATCTGAACAAAAATCAGATTTGGGTAAATTAATAGGAGGAAAATATACTCTGGTTCACTCTATTAGGATGAATGGCATTTTGCCTGGAATATGAGTCATGGAGAACATTATATTCTGAGTGTAAGACACAGTTAGGCAAGAAGGAAAGAGGAATAGCAATCTGGAGGATAAATTGCAGGAAGAAATAAGCAGGAATACACTGAAGTGATAACAATACTGCATGAAGAACTACTTAAGACTAAAAGCTAAATTGTATCTTTTCACTATGAAAGCAATTCCAGTTAAAAGGCTCAAGGATTCTGATGAGGGAATGAATCAGATCTCACAGCCTGGCATATAGCGCGTGAGAGCGTAGGATGAGCATTCTCAGTCTGGGAGACCTGGCTCTGGAAAGAATTTTCAGTAGAGGTTAGATGAATCACAGTCTGAGCTCTCATGAGTCATTGCAAAACCTTCATTAACATTCGTAGACCCGAACAAACATTTACAATAATAACTGAAAACTCCCAGCTCTCCCACAGAACAATGAAGGATTAGCAGAAACAGCCTGGTCCAAAACAAAGCTTTGAAGAAAGTGAAATGTGAGAAAAACCAGAGACTCAGAACTGAAACATTATTCATTGCTTCTATAAAGAATACCCCTAGAATTAGTGATGCCATCTTCTCTGGGCACATATAGACACCTTACTGGTACTTAGACATTTTGGCAAAATGACAGTGGCAATGCTGGCATCTATCCCCACACAGAGCATTATCTCAGCTAGTGATGGCAGCAGTTTCCATTCCTTCTTTTTTTTTATGGACTAGAGTCACTCAGGTTTCATCTGCAACTGGAACCACATTAGAGTATTGTAATCATCACCAGTAACTCTGCTCAAAAGTAAGGACACTAGAAACACAAAAGCATGTCAGGACTGAAACAGGGAAAGCTGGGAGCATATCTGAGTGGCAGCAGGACAAAGCAGTCAAACTGCCAGCATACAATTACCCCACTTTATCTGTACTGCTTGCCAAACGCAGTCCTATGCAGTGTCATTAACAGAATCCAGTCTTAATAAATGTCATTTGTGTAGAGTATTTGCAGGCCCTGATTTGACACATCTATTACTGACATTACACAAGTCCTGCTTGGAGTCATTTTTGATTGAATGTGCTGATACAGAGTGCAGTCAGGGTTGCAGATGCAACTTCCATAGGACTTGTGGAAAATTAATTATTGCAGCAATAACCTGGTCAAAAGATGCATCTAGTACTTTTTACATACTAAATAGTCTAAAGATATGTGTGATGATTTAATTTAAGTTTGGTTTGCTGCTATATTTAAATCTACTTAAGCTTTCAACAATAAAGCAATTCTGATTTGCACTTTGATGCACTCCGCTCACATGTTTTTCTACTGCTGTGCACATGCCCTCTGAATTTTGGTTTGGCAATGTATTAAGCTTATTACCTAGAACCTCTCTCAAGGCTATCAGTTTTATTTAGATTCCACTCAGATTTCAAATTTATGGCTAGATTTCAATTTATCTGGCTTGATTCAATGCCCAGTGAAGTCAATGGAAAGTTCCAGTTGGCTTAAAAGGAAGTTTGACTGAGGTATATTCTGTGCCTGGTTTGATCTGACATTAAATTTCTTTTTTCCATTAGGTTCCCAATATTTCAAGTGGGTTAGCAAATTGTCATAAAGTACTGAACAATTTTCTGAACACAGAGGTGTGAAAAAAATAAAGAATTGCTTATGAGGGTCTGCACCAGCTCTCACTGAAATCAGCAGAAGCTGTTTAATTTACTGCACTGGAAGCTGAGCTAGAGCTGAACATCAGAACTACATTTATTCCAGGATTTATTCCAGAAAATTAAAACCTAATGTAAAAACCAGATGGTTTTGCTCTTTTTAGGTCTTTATTGAGTTGGAGAGAAGGTAGGATCCCAGTGCTGTTGACAATTGCATGAATTTCATGAAATGCAATCCGTTGATTTAAGTTTCCAGAGTTCTGCGAAACCCTCAGCTTTCATCTTAAAAAACAACAAAAGGAAAAAAGTATGTTAACTGCTTTTAAGACTACAGAGAAAGACGGAAAACCAGAAATCCTAAGAGTTCAAAAATAAGAAGGCCAAGTCCCTCCTCCCAGAATGATTTGTGCTAAAAATGCTATGATTTTTAAATCAGCTTCATAGTTTGGAGTTCTGATTCACTTCGAAATGCTTAGTATTATTAATGTCTCTGTCTCACTGGGCCGGATAATTATCCTATGTGCCATGACATTTCCCAAAGATTCTCAACAGAGTCAGCACTCCCATCATGCCAGAGGCTGTCCAAAAAGTCAAAATTTAAAAAGAGGAAAAGTCATGTAGCATGTCAGCAAAACTAATTCTACCGTGAGCTAATATGCAAATGGATTTTAAAAATGCTGTTTACACTTCAACATTATAGTCTGCCTTGATCCTTGCATAAAATCAAACTGGAAGAGATGTTAGAAGACCTTCTGCAAAAATACCTAAGAATGCATCAGGTTATTTTTTTCTAGAGGGAGACCTGTGTCGTATACAGAATATAATATAGTTTTGGCAAACATTTATATATGCAAATGCTTATCCACATATGAATAGCTATTTGAAATGCCAAGGCTCTGTTACTGGTATGAAAATGATTACTGATAGTCCCATCTAATTCCGTATATGATCTGCTGCTCATCCACTGTACCCAAATTTCTTAAGCAGAGAAACTATTGCAAGAGCAACTACATAATATACTGCCAGTTGCAGAGGGGCACTCACACTGTTTCTCCAGCCTGCAGGAGCCATGCCAGGGGAAGATGTGTAAGATGCACATCCAAGACTGGATGAATCACAGTCTGGAAATAGGTATTTCTCTCCACTGATGGTAAAAAGAACACAAGGTGATTAGCTCAGACTGCACATCAAACTTCCAGGTGATGTGTGATGAATCACTGTATTGGGTTTGTGTGGCAAGGTTTTGGTAGCGCGTACATGCTAGAAGCTTCCCCTATGGCCGATGGAGCCAACATCAGTCAGCTCCAACACAGACCTGCCACTGGCCAAGGCAGAGCCCATCAGCAATGGTGGTAGTGCCTCTGGGATAACATCTTTAAGAAGGGGGAAAAAACCTGCTCTGCAATAGCAGCCAGAGAGAGGAGTCAGAAGATGAAACAACTCTGCAGACACTAAGGTCAGTGAAGGAGGGGGAGGAGGTGCTCCAAGCACCAGAGTAGATTCTCCTGCAGCCTGTGTTGAAGACCATGGTGAGGCAGGCTGTCCCCCTGCAGCCCATGGAGGTTAACAGTGGAGCAGATATCCACCTGCAGCCTGTGGAGGAATCCACACCAGAGCAGGTGGATTCCCAAAGGAGGCTGTGACCCCATGGGAAGCCTGCACCAGAGGAGGCTCCTGGCAGGACCTGTGGACCCATGGAGAGAGGAGCCTACGCTGGAGCAGGTTTGCTGGCGGGACTTGTGGCCCTGTGGGGGACCCATGCTGGAGATGCCTGTTCCTGAAGGAGTGCATCCCGTGGAAGGGACCCACGCTGAAGCAGTTTGTGAAGAACTGCAGCCCATGGGAAGGATCCACATTGGAGAAGTTCATGGAGGACTGTCTCCCGTGGGAGGGACCCCACACTGGAGCAGGGAAAGAGTGTGAGGAGTCCTCCCCCTGTGGAGGAAGGAGTGGCAGGGACATTGTGTGATGAACTGACCACAACCCCCATTCCCCATCCCCCTGCTCTGCTCAGGCGGAGGAGGTAGAGAATTTGGGAATAAAGTTGAGTCCAAGGGAGGAGTGGGTGGAAGATGTTTTAAGATCTAGTTTTATTTCTCATTACCCTACTCTGATTTGATTGGCAATAAATTAAACTAATTTCTGGAACCAAGTCGAGTCTGTTTTGCTCGTGATGATAATTGCTGAGTGATGTCCCTGTCCTTATCTCAACTCACAAGCCTTTCTTCGTATTTTCTCTCCCCTGTCCAGCTGAGGAGGGGGAGCGATAGAGCAGCTTGGTGGGCACCTGGTGTCCAGCCAAGGTCAACCCACCACAATCAGCACAAAGGAAAAGTGCAGCAGTCTAGTGAACCCGTAGGGAGACTAGGTTAGTTAGCTCTGTTAATGTCTAGATTTTGAAATTTAGATGTTGACATCTAGATCGATTCAGATACATCCCCCCTTTCCTCTCCAATTGACTGGCCAGTCTGCAACTCTGAGCGCAGGCTGGTCTTAGCTGGGTTTCTGCCTGGAGGTGGAGATTTGCCTCTCAGAGCAGCTTCCACCTCTTGAATGAGGCTTCTCTCTCTTCAGTCTGCAGGCTTCTCAGAGTGTCAGGGTTTGTGTCAACAGTTTTTGGTGTAGGCCAGGAATTTACACAGCCTCTGCAAGTATCCAACAAATCTAGCTCTTCTTGTGACTTTTGCAACTCCTTTAATTTCTGAGCTTGGAAACACCCATGGCTCTCCTTAACTCTACGACCTAAGCCTGAGCTAAAATAGAGATTTAGCAGAAACAGCGATAGATAAGCAAGAAAACTTTTCTAAAACAAACCAGTATCTGGTAATCCAGATTCATAAAGCCAAAATCCTGAGGTCAGCAAGTCTAGTAGGCCACGCTTACTTTAACAGCTAGACATGAGTTCTCGATGGATTGCTCTTCTCCTTGTGGGCTGGCAGGTTCTCCCTACCTGTCTTTCCAACTGCTCTGCTCTAAGCGCTTACATTCTTATTCATAAGGTGAAGCCCAGCTGGAGGTGGCAATCAGGCTCTTTTAAAATACAGTCAAGGAGCTTCAATGTTCTGGTCTGATTCCAGTAAACTAGGCATCCCTACCCAAGTAGGGGTACCCTAGGGGTACCCTTCACCCCATGTGAGTACTGTAAGCAGCAAGCTGTTTGGGGGCTGGGAAGGGGTCCTCCTGTAGGAGGATTACCCTGTAGGACTAAGAGGGACTCCTGGTTAGTTGGTTAGGGCTTTGAATTTGCTTTTATGGAAAACTGTGAAAACTGGTGGAAGTTCCACACTGTGGAATAACACTAGCCTTGTCTTGCAAACTTTATGAGACAGGAGAATCTTTTGTATGCAGCTTTAATCATATGTGGGTGGATCAGAGGTTGTAGGGAAACTTTGGAGAATTAGAACAATTTTCTTTTCCATAGCATGCCAATCAATTAAAACTAGAGCTTTGTAAAAACATAGTCTTTTCTTAGCTAAATTATGATAAAGCATCACGGGGCAGAAAAAAATGGTATACAGATTAAAAAATAATATAGAGAAGATCTGTATCTGTATATATCCATACCAGAAAATATAAACAAATAAACCTAAATTATGTATCTCAGATAACCATCCTATGTATATTTACCTTATCTTTTCCATTGTATTACTTGTCATGACATTAGCTTTTGTGATCTGCAGCATTAATTCTTGACTACCCTCTAGATAATTATGCAAAAAGATGTACTGTATAGGACAGTGTTGTTTTGGGCACTGCACAAATGCAATGGTGACATACCCTGCCTCAAAGAGTTTTCTGTCTAAAAGATAAACTAGAACAGAATTGTTGAAACATAAGACTGCAGAGCTAGAAAGGACTTAAGGAGATAGTATAGTCCAACTCTAGCCATTAAGGCCAGCTCAAGTGTGTTCAGATCAACCGCCAAGCTGTCCATTTTCTTGAAAAACTGCAATGAAGGCTATTATACAACCTACCTATGTGATCTATTTTAGATCTTTATATAATAGAATGATGAAAATAAATCATCCTTATTCAGAGAAAAGAAGATACATGTTTAACATATGAAACATTTTACTGTTGTAAGGATGAAGAACAGCAGAGCACTACATATTCATAACATCCATACATGCATTGAAAAATTGTTACATTTTTTTAAACTTCTCTTTTTTAAGTTAACAAACTAATTCCTTAAGCTTTGCTTTAAGTTGTGTTTTCTAAAATCTGCCATCAGGACAAAGTTTTCCAACTGAGTGTTTAAAAGGATCAAGTAGAGCAGAATAATTACTTCCCTTGTTTAAAATATGACAGCCCTGTTCATTCATCTCAGAATGACACTACTTAGCTGACTCATCTGTAGTTGTAAAATACTTTTGTTCCCACATACTTTTCTGCTGTACTGCCACATAGGTGGTTATTTTCTATAAATCTACAATTTCTCCCCTCCTTACTAGGCTAGTTATCGTCTTAAAGAAGATAATTGGACTGGTTCATCTAATGACAGACTTGGGGCGGGAGTGTTGTGGGTGGATGCTTATCAGTGCTTTATCTTGGCACTCACATATTCATTCTTCAGTGTTTTATGCCAAAACTCTCCAGGGCATGAAGTTAGGCTGATGAGTTTATAATTTCTGACTTCTCTTTGGAGCTGAATGGGTACCATTTCTTTTTTCCAGACCTCGTAAATATCTATGAGATGATTGCCAATGGTTCAGAGATTAATTTCAGCTAACTGCTTGAATAAAAGGCAAATAAATAATGTCATACTTTAGGTGAATGGCAAAATCAGAGAGCAATCGCAGATCATCTACTCTTTAATCCAGAACAGCCACTGCTATACATAAAGATGTTGTCTCAAATTAATAGCTACAAAGAGATTTTACCTTGTTCTGAGGTAAAACAGTGCAGAGCATCAGTGGTTCCCTCTGCATACCAAGTGGGGCAAGCCTGCCTTGCGCTTACTGCTGTGTGTACAGCTCATGCTTGGCGCTGGGAGCCCCACACCAGTTCTGCTAGCTTTACAATTTTCTTTGTAATGAACGTTTTCCAAACACAGTACAAGCCTGATTTCATAACAGCACAGGTTAAAGTGCAAATGTGCCATCAGGGAAAGCCTGGATGGTTGGAGTGGCAAAGTACGTGAATCAAGACTCAGGAAAACAGGCTGGTTTGCATTGCTGAAAGGCAGCTTCAGTTGGATGCAGGATGCAGGGAGGCGGAGCTGGGCTGGGAGTGGACCAGTGAAGCATGGAGTCCGTGGGTGCCAGGCAGCATGCAGCTGAGCCGAGGGGTGGGCAGCTGTGCCACGCCACACTGAGCCATGCAGTGCCGGGCCATAATGGCCCGGATCATGCCACACCGGACTGTGCTGTGCCATGCTGTGCTGGCATGTCCCGTACCAGGACAGGCCACACCCAGCCGTGACAGCTCATGCCATACTGGCACGTGCTGGGCTATACTGGGCTTAAAGCCCCCCGCAATCTCACCAAGAGGCTGGGGGATGACTGGAGGAGGCAGGGATGCCCAAGAAAGGGCAAGCTGGGCTTCAGGCAAAGACACCTAAGGGGCAGCATGGTCATTTCTCAGCTGCAGGCAAGCCCATCTGCCTGGCAACACGCTGCTCTTGCCTCTCCTGTATTTTGCTCTCCCACTGGTGTATCAGTATGCCTCTCCCAGATTTGCCTCTTCCTGATTTCTCCATCCTAGAGAGTATTGGCAGAAAGTGTTATCTGTAATGGGAAATCAGTTGTTGAGATCAAGGGTGTTTGAATTTTCCTGCCTCAAACTGCTGTACATAGATAGAGCCAGGTTTCACTCAGATCTGCACCTTCTGATGGAAATTTTTGTGAGAGTTGTGTAAAGACAGCCTTTCCCCAAAGGAAATAAATTTCAATACCAGTCAACTAGGAGAAAGTTATGTTAACAGGATTCTTTTCTTTTCTACCTTGCTGGTCAAGTTGCTGTAAACAGAGGTCCTTTTCCCTGTCAGAAGGTCCTAAACCTAAGGATCTCCTGTTATAGCAGGGCTCTGGAGGAGGGCTCTCAGAGCCTCCTCTTGCTTCAGTTTTAATGTCAGATGCAAAAAGGAGTGAGCCATCTGGGGCTGCTGGTGCCAACATCATGGGGACACCCTAGGGCGTAGCAGGACCACCCTAGGGCTTAGCAGGACCTTCAGACCAGTAATGTCCCCATCCTGTGATGAGGCAGGAAGGCCCTTGGGCAGTAATTATCATTTCCTAGCTATGAACCGCTTCAGAAGCTTCTCCACCTGTTGTCTCTTGCAGTATATGAAATATGCCTTACAGTTCTCAGCTGTAAGATTTTAGGATGTGCCTCCCAAGGGCAGGAAAACCAGCGATCCCTGATAGAAAGGATGCACACAGGGGCTGGCTGGTTTCCTTTTTTCTTAACATCAATGTGTTCCTACTTTTTGAGAAATCATTTTTACTTAATGAGATACCCTGTTGCTATAATGACCTATTTTAACTGATGGGTCTGCCACATCAGATGCGTAAAGAATATTTTTAAAGAAAAAACTTTGTTTCTTTTTTAAAAGTCCTGCTTCCAAAACTGCCCAGAATTTTTGTTTCTTTTTCTCCATTTTTAATAACATGCATGATAAATAATCTGAACTTTACTCACACAGATTACATTTGCATGCTTTAAAATCTTAATTTTCCTTTGAAAATCCATTGCACACATTAGTTCTACCATTGCTATTGTTATCTTTTTAATTCTGGATATTTACATAGCAGTAGGTTAGAAAGTCCTCGCATTATTTCTTTTGTCGAAAGTATGTCAAGGATAACCCTTTTAGTAGGGGTTCTTCATGAGTCAGTATTTAAAGATCAACTAAAAAAGCTATCTCCATGCAAAAAGAAAATTTATCTAGTGCTTTTGTGGTGACTGTCATTTCATTCAGAGATCCTGGCTTCTGTATGTCAATTTGATTTTGCTTTCATGGTAATTCAAATGTTTGGGAAGAGGTTTCTCTACTGCTGCAGTGTGCATGGGAGACCTATTTTCTCATCCCCTCATCTCAGGCACACTCAATACTTGTAAACTTGGGATTCTAGTTTGATTTTTCAGAGTTTATTTCGTTTTTTTCTATGTAACAAATACATGTCATTTGGCAAAATATTGAAAAATTTACTTACAAGTGTTGTAAGACTTCACATTTAGAAGGGCATGTCCCTGTGCCTTCATTTGCAATCAGTAAAACAAACTATTAAACAAATCAAGCTTAACCCTAGAAATTTATCACACTGTGACTGGGACTGAAATTGGTCAGAGATCAACCTCAGTGAAGTCTTGGCAATATTCAGATCCAGGTGATTGGTTCAAGACTGGAAATGTACCTGAGTCACAGATTTGAACCAAGAGCAGAATCCTCACTTTCTTGAATGGATGGAAAGAGGAAAGGGCAGGTCTGGATGGAAACCCCAACTTCCTCTTAGAATTACCGAGTCTTCAGAGTAACCCATAGTTTAACTGCAGGTTTCTTCATTAAAGCCATTTTCAACGGTTGGAATGTACACCTGAAGTTCCCATTTGGCAAATTTCTCCGTGGCTTTTTGGGCTGAACAGCTCATTTGTTGCATTACAACTGTAAATCCCTTTAGAGCAGAGTTTTCTATAGGTCAGATATTTCCTTTCCAGTAAAAGCTTGTCTCTGTCCTTTCAAGTACGCTCAGTGATGCCCTCTTGATGAAGGTCACGATAAGATGATGACCATCAAGGATATTGACAGGCTCTCCCTTTCATAAGCACAACCGACTACCCTTCTTTTGTAAGCTAGTCATTCTCCAGCTGTTTCATGGAAGAGATCTGTTTGAATTTCAGAGTCTTGGATGTTGTGTTGAATAAAAGGAAATAAAATGAGAGATAACAGTAAAGGGAATAAAGGAAGAAAAAATGCTGTGAGTTCTTAATACCCACCAAGGTAAACCAGAAGAGCAAATACTCATCCCAAAAAGGAGATGTAAGACAGCACCTTCTTAGGAAGGTAGTTTTAGGAGCAACAAATGGGAAAGTAGTTGTACCTGTGGCATAAAGCAGTTCAGAGCCGGTCACTCTAGATATCCACCAAAAGAGATAGAGAAACATTTACTTCTGTAGCTAGATAGCTGAAAGGTGATAGTCTAGGAAGGGTAAAGCTGTTCTCCTTTAGGCATTCAGAATTCCCAGTGAAATGCATTACTATAGCAGGAGTATTGTTCACGCAAACACTATGCATGCTACACCAAGGAAATATCTCTACCCGAAGTCAGGCAAACTTAACCCAAATTTTACAATCCCTAGCTTAAACTTGAGATCTATCCACAACCGAAACTCACACTGCATTTATTTGCTAGAATGACATTTAAACAAACCAGATGACTTTTTTCTCTCCAGTACAATTTCCCTTTTTTTCCTTCAGCCATACACTTTGTCTGCACAAGTGCTGCTTAGCTACAGCTTTCTCTCTTTGCGGCCCCAGTACTTACTCCATGCAAATCCTTGGCAGCACGCATCATTTGGAATCTGCAAAAATATACCTGCCTGCTTTCCTCCTTACCAAAAACCCTACTTGCGATCCAGACATGCATAAACTGTGCCTTGAAGTAGACTGATTAATATTTTGAATCACTGTTTTAATGATGATTTAATTTGGCAAATGGAAATTCTTGACTTGAATAGCTTATAATTTTCCATTCCCATGTTTTTGTTATTTCCAAAAAAAGTTGGATTCTCATTGATTAGTAATCTAGTGCTCATTTGCAGCATAATGTATCCTCTACATTAAACTGGATGTTCTTTTTGCTAATCAGGAAGACACGTTCTCTATATACAGAAGCACTTATTTTACATGACATGTATTTATTCAGATTTCTAATGTTTATATTTTATGATGATAGAAAAAGGTAACTGATATTTCTTAGAGTTGATTTCTTTTTGATTCTTGATTAGTCTTAAGCCACATATAGGTGCAAATTGGAATTAAAATATAATACAAACATTCAGTGTAGTAAAGTAGTGTTTTATTAGCTGGATAAAATCAGGTTAAATTTCTAGCTATAGGAATAAAAAGGCTTGTCAAAACAAAATTTCAATTTAAAATATCACCTTATCTTCATGAACTGAATGATTGTTCCTAGGTGTTCCATCCTTCACAATGTTAAAGGTAATTTTATTCTGAAACTGGAAGAAACTCAGCTTCTCAGCTTCTTAGCATCTCAGCCGTAAAGCACCTCTGCTTACCTCTACAACTACCATGCTTTATGCGCCTGACTTATTGACGACCTTTTCAGAATTTCAGATGCAGTATTGAATTTCCTATTGATATTAATAGGAAAACATTCAGGCTTGAAGATCACAGCTCAAGAGCTCAGTGTGTGCAGTTTCTGATTTGCACCTATGCTGTCGTGACCGCGGGCCGCCTCATAGACTCGGCACAGAAATCCTCTTCAGTCTTTATTTATACTTTACCTTTCCTTCTAGGAACACTCCTACTACTCATTAAGCACTTACATCCTTTCTTTTTGCAGGCACGCATCAGATACTTATAAAGAAAGTGGTTGCACTAAACAAGTTTGCAAAGTAAGCAGATGTATGTAGATAACCAAATCTGTGGAATGCTATAATCAAGGCGCAAGAAGCAAACCTCATTTTCAGAACTGAGACTAAGTGATGGTGAACGACTCAAAAGGACCGATTCAGAGCTAGGACCGAAGTCTTGGTACTGTGGTAGCTCTGTACCTCCTTTGAGCCATGAAAATCTGGCAGATAGCTCTGCAGTGTCTCCCAACCCGAAGAAGTGGAAAGACCTCCAGGGAGCAGCTGCGAAGTACACAAGTGAAACTCCATCTCCATCTCAAGCTCTGTCAATACCTTCCCTTTCTCATGGGAGGCAAGAATTATGTTGCCTGTTTCTGTTATTTTACAGATAACAGGAACAGTGATGATAGATTATCTGTGTTTTGTTTATACCAGTAACAAAGATTATGACAGTAATCTCAAAATAATATTTTTAGTAGGAAATTAGGGTTTACACAGTATGATTTTATTATAGTTTATATTGTTACTTGCAGCTTTTTCATGGCATGACTTCTTTGTGCCACGGAAATGCCATCTTTTCTGACGCCATTTCCCAATCAGACTTCTTGAAAGCTTGCACACAGAAGGATTGCCATCATCTACAAGCAAAAAGAGATTGGCAGGAGGCTGTTCTCTGTGAGAGGTTCTTAATTGAGGAGTTGGCACCTCACCCTGAGCTGAAATAGCCTTATGGGCATGCTGCAAATATTTTCCTATTGCCCAGACTTCTCAGTGGGGAGGGACTTGGCAGGAAGCTTAGGTCTCTATGAAGGGTAGATTCTGTGATCTGTTTAGTTAAGATCTAACCACCAAGCGTACATATTTTACTGGCAGCTGCTGATGGTCCTGCTGGTCATCTGCTAGGTTTGCCAGGTTAGTTTTGTAAGCAAATCAGGGATACCATTAACTGTCAGGCTAGTGCCTCTTTCTGGATAGAAAAAAAGACTTCTCACAAGCAAGGAGCTCTTCTTTCCATTGAAGGGGCTGAGGCTATCAAATAATGAGCATACTCCTCACATTCGAAAAAATGGTGCACATACCAGAGCTAAAAATAATAAATTTTTGCTGGTGACCATACTATATTCCTAACTGTACTCTGAACTGCAGTGAACACACTGTGATATTGGAGGTTGCTTTATAATTGTGATAGCAAGGCTGATAATGCACTGGAAATAACACTGGTAAAATATGATCTCTTTGTTTTGGCTGACAAAAGTCTCACAGAAAAAGCAGAGGTTTTCGTATGCTAATGTTAGAAGATTGTAACTACATTTAAAAAAGACATGGATTAAAATAAGTGGGTGCTGGTGTAACTCCGGCCTGACAAAAACTAGGCTGGAGGAGAGTAGCAAATGGATTTAACCATAGCTGGACCACAGAATGTGAGGCATGTACTTCACTGGCTTGTGCTAATAGGACTGGGAGTCCCTAATGCCTTCTTTGAATGCAGCCCGGAACAGCTGTAACAGTCACGTAAGCTAAAATGCAATAGCAGCCGAATAGTAAAAAAAAACCACAAAAACCCAAATCAAAATATTTTGAGAGACAATTCTACAGAGAAGGATACAGTAATGGTAACTAGTATATATTATAAATAGACCTGGATGTCTTACAATTTTTTAATCCGATTACATATGGTGGTGTACAACCATTTATATTCACTAATAGTCAGGATAACATTTTTTTAAATAGTCAGAGCTTTAGAGCTGCCAGCCCAGTGCTCCTCATCAGCACTGCACTTACTGGCTTTCCAAAGCATAAAGAAATGCAGCTAGAACAAGAGCTCACTTAGTTAATTGGTGTTAAAATCTGACGGCGTGTACCTAGAGTGCAGTAGGACCATCTCAATGTTGCTTCACAAGTACTGGCAGAAGCAGCAGGGTTTGCAAGATCCTACTTTTCTTCCTCTAGTTAAGAGCAGCTTATGAAAGATTGCTCTTACAGTCACTGAAGCTCTGAAACCTGCTCAGGTGCCCACAGCTGTAGAAGGAAAATAATTCCTGGAGTTTAATCATAGTGCCTGCTACTAAAAAGTCAGGAACAGCTACACAGTCCCAGTGTATCACTGTCACCTCCCTTTTCAGAGATTTTAGGGGAGATTTTGAGCCAGCTCCCAAAGCTGATTTTGTTAATGACCCAGATACCGTGACCTTGCTGAAGTCATTTGCAGCTAGCTCCAGCAAGAAACGCCAGTGTTTCAGTGTTTCATTGCGAGGCCAACTCACAAGCAATGGGATCTCCAGCCTTGAGATGGGCACTGCAGCTTTCCTGCACAAAAGCCTGTGTGTTGCTGAGGACTGAAAGATAAGATCCTCAAAGAGCAACAATCTGAGTGAGAAGCTACCTAAGCTACGTTAAGGTCTTAACAGTTAAAGGTTGATAGATATCAAATTCCCAAGATGAAGAAGAGAAACATGTCTTCAGTTAGACTTTCACCATAAACTCCACTGTAGAGATAAAAGGCAGATGATTCATATAGGAAAGAGGAATACACAGTGTGTGATATATGGGTTTTCTAATTAACTGAAGCATGTTTAAATATTGACTACTGAAAACCAGAAGTTCATTTCAGAGCTGTTCGCAGAAGTTAAGAATGATACTCCTGTGAACTTTAATCCAGACTTATAATATTCCAGAATATTAAGCTAAGGCTGAACATCTAGCAAATCACTTTGTGGACACATATGCATGGTACTGCTCATTGTTGACAAACAGCAGGACAATCACCAGCATCATTCTTGCAGTCTTGCAAGAAGATCCAGAATCCAAGGAAGAATTTTCTCATGCTGATCAAGAATTAAATGGAAACAGATTCTGAATCGCAGTTTGACAGCACTAACAGTAAAAACAATTGCCAGACACTGATTACCATATGTGGCATGTTTGTGTTATGTTTGGAGAATCTGTACAAGAGAAACAGCTATTTCACAGCTTTGTTCTCACCTCTTGCTAGCACCTTGCAGTCTCCTAAAATTCCTGCTAAAGGATAAACATATTTAATTCATAGCTACCCAACAAAAACCAGACAAGGTGTTTTCTCACTGTCTGTAGCATAATGCCACTGCAACATTTTACTAGCTGGAATCTAAAATAACCTACTAATCCATACATAAGAAAAAAACCCACAAACCAACTCATCCCAACCACTAACAAAGCTAACAGAAGACACACTTAACTACATTTCCCCAAAGAAACTCAGGCATTACCCAGATTTCAGTAAGAGCTGAACAACCACACACCTCTGAGGATCTACGCCCCTAATCCTTGCTCTTGAGGATTCTAGGAGTTACCTACCAAAAGATGCTTTGATAAAAAAAACTAGGTCTCCACAGCCAGCATCCTCCTATGAACAGCCAGAACACACAGGATTGATGTCATCTGCTTCTACACTTCCCTCTGTCCTTTCTGGCTGGCAGAATTAGGGTGCAAGCTAAAATTCCTAGATGGTATGGCAAGACAAGCATGCCACAGTGCTTCAGAAACTCATCTCATAAGCTGTCCTTCAGAAGTCATAGCCCACCGGAAAAACAGCAAGGCAATTATATGCCCGTTCCCAAAAGTCACTAGCAGAAATTTTGTTAATTGGACTACAGTGAAATATCGGCAAGTGGCTGCAGAGAGCCATTCTCCTCCAGAACTGCCCCTTTCCTCTGCACAAATGCTTCTACGTCCTGAAATTAGGACTCTCAAAAACATAAAAAAGTTATGAGGCCTTCTGCGGGATTCAAAGAATAGGACAAAGCTGTATTTGTTTAGCCTTCAGAAAATATTTTTAATCCTTTTCCTTAACCTAAAGCGATTTCCTAGGACAGACTGGAAAAGTGCTGAATGATATACTGTATCATATGACGATGTATGTATTATAATGAGTCTGTACTACACTATCATCATGTTTTGATATATGCAGGATGCTCAGTCATCAGTTAGCAGGCTGCCTCATTCCTCCTGCGAAGGTAATTTACTTATCATCAGCTGGAAACTCCAGCTCAGAAGTCCTGTTTGCCACTTTTTGAAGGGAATACAGAACCAACAAGTTTCTTAAGATCTCTGGGATGAAGCAGTTTCTCCAGATCCTTACGCACAGGGAAAAGACCAGCTGCTATTGTATTACTACTTATCTGCAAGCTGGATTTTTATTAAAGCTTTATTGGAAGTAGACCCACAGTAACAATAAATCAGATGTAAATTCTAAATGAGACAGAACAAGTGTCATTTTTTATACACCACCACTATTATGCCACATTTTGTACCTTATACTGTGCAGTACCTTAGTACACAGCTTGATGTGAGCACCTCAAACCAATTCAGTGGGAATTAGGTCCCTAACTACCTTTAAGTATCTTCACATCTGAACTAAACTGGGAGCAACGTCTGGAGAAAGACACTATTCTAATAAAGATGAGCGGCAAAATCTGACTGTTAACCTAAAATTGAATCAAAATTTTACCTTCTATAGATGTTTGGGGTCTTTCCTATCAGATTATTGATTTATTTTCATACCTGCTCTTTCTTCAGCATTCTCAGTTGTGTTATGCAAATGTACTTTGAGATATAGTTGTGTGTTCCTCAATGAACTGTAATCCTGTTGACCCATCTTCTTGGTAAAACATTGCCTTACAAAAACCTGGATATGCCTTAATCCTTGGCAGAATGGAGATAATATACCATAACCCATAAGTGGCCAAATAAGAACAAATTAAAGTGATAGTTTTATTTATTAAATGTTTAGTAAATATCACATTTCCTGCCTAACTTTAATCAACACTGAAAGCAGAGTAATTATACAGAGAAAATGTTTACGCAAATAAAACAGCTGTATAGCTCAAAGTATTAAAGTGGTGAAACTTACATACATGCACATACACACACCCCAAATGTTATAGAAAACTATTTGAATGGACCTCAAGGGGAAAAAAAATCCCATATGAAAACTATGCTCTACTTGTTTTCCAAATTTACTAATTGCTTCGTTAAAGGGGTTCTTGTGTCAAACTCTGCCCTGGTCACACAGGTATCGAAAGTACTACACACACAAAAGACAGAGGCAAGCTATCTCCTAGCAATCTACACATGCCATAGCTTTTTTTAAATGAGTTCTAACCCCAACTGACACCAACTTCTTAGGCAGCCTTGGACAAATGAGATGAATGGTTCTTATTTACCTTCCTGGCATGGCATTGTGATGGAAAATTAACACTTACCAAGCACTCAATGACAAAAGCGTGCGCTGTGCTCCACACCCTTTTACTGTTGCTAGTACTACAATTTCCTCCCTCAATCTAAGCACTGATTTTTCATTATGAATATAAAGGCAGGAATAAAGCTAGAGCACGTGGCACTTTATGGTACAGCAGTTTTTCTAAAACTGCATTTCACAGTTAGAATGTGACACAGGCACACTTGTCAAAACCTGGCTAACCTATGTATTTGCCTCCAAACAATCTTTATGACCCTGCCATATATAGTCTTCTACAGAGAGGATTTGAACCTTTTCATTATTTGCTTAAATACACTTAACAACCTTTTAAAACATTGTCTCGTCCCTGGCACCCAGCTGTTTCTGAAAAAAAAAGACCAGTCTTCAGAAATCTTTTCTGGAATAAAAAGGCATGGAGATTGCAAGCTAGTTTATATCCTTAATATTTGCATGACCATTTGTTTTTAATTTAGCTAAGATAAATAATTTTAAAAGCTTTCTCTTTTCTAATGAATGTGACAATCTTTAAAAACTAAGGGTTTTTTCTTCATGGTTGTCTATTTTTAACTATTAATGCTGCACTTAAAGTTAGGCAATAATACATTCTTGAATGTTAGACAGGTGCAAAGAGGTAATTATAATAGGAAATCTGGATAAAACAGAAAGAAACGGAGGTATTATCAGCAAATTTTTAAGAAATCAATTGCTTTCACTGTTCTCTACATTTTTCCTACAAGCTTCAAAGATTCACCCACACAGTTCACTATTTGTAATGTTTTAGAATCTAGACAGACATTAACTTTGAACACTTTGACTCCTAAAGCCTGAATTCTGCTGCCCTTGCTAGCAGACACTTTTTTTCTTAGCTACCATCGGGACAGGGACACAGAGCCTCTCTGCCAAGAGCCTCCACAACAGCACTGCAGGATGCCACAGGGAGTAAACACATGATGCCTCCTTCTGCCTCTTCACTGCCACCCTACCAAATCTATGTAAATCCGTGTTGGTCTACTTACCTGTCTACTTACATTCCTAACCTAGGCTGGGAAACATGCCAGTTTGGGAAGTTTCTGAATTTAGATTTTGCACGTTCTGATGAGAATGGCAACAGTTAATATTACTAATATCTCATTATCCAAACAAGAATTTACATTAAGATTTGAGCAACTAATCTCTCAGTCACTGCTTCAGGCTGCCTGCAAATTCAGGCTGACACCACTGCATACAGAAAATATGCCTGACATTTAAAGATTTCTGTGAAACCTTAGTAAGTAGGGACTAACTGAAAAAAAAAAAAAAGACCAAACAAACAATCTGAAAATCAGTAGAGTAACTCTTCCCTTATATCACTTTTGCTTCCTTCCCATCCTTTAGGAAACAATGATTTTGGAAGTCATATAAGGAAGCTATTCATCACTGAGATGTCACGTCATCACTTTTTAAAAAGCCTTCCATAGAAAGAGATTTAAGACAGCAGAGTTAAATCTTTGCTTAATCCAATTAGCATTTAAATATTTTAATCAATAAAAGATGACAACTGGACTGGGCTAGATGCCAACTCCAAAAGCAGTGCCTTTCATCACACATAGTCTCAGCTGCACTGATGTGTTATTGAACAGTAGTAAAACACACAAGAACAGTGAATGTCCATGCCACAATCTGCGAGCTGTATAAACTTAAAATCTTTACCTTCTATGGCAGCAAAAGGAGTTACAGAAAATTAACAGCAAGGAATGACTTCCTGAAGACTCGACTGAAAATTATTTAACGTGCCTGTGATGAGACCCATCAGCCAGTAGAAAGCGGCAACTGAGAGTTCTGTGTGTTTGCAGGTGACCTGAAGCAGTTAAAAATACCGATATCTAATCATCATAACCATGATGAGTCAGAAAAAAAAAAAAATCTCAACACTTGTTTTCCCAGTACCACTTGGCAGACAAGCATATAGTAAGTGCATTTGCTGGAAGTGCTTATGCTTAATGAATCGCAAACATTGCTAAGTTCAGTCTGCATCTCTCAGTGCAAAGAGAATTAGCTTCTAGCGGTTTTCTACTAGAAAGCCAATCTGTAAATGTCTCCTTAATTAGGTAGTTATTTGGCCACCAATTCAGTGGTGCCTGAAAAAAATCTACTTGTTATTTATCACAAATGAATGGCAGCAAGGCAACAAAATAAGTGTCAGAACTGTCTTCGTGAACCATGTAAGAAAGTAATCTTTACCGGCAGTAGCCACATGGAGAACACTCCGCTCGGCTCTTCCTTCAGTTTCTTGGCTAGATTTCAAACAAATTCTTCCAGGTCCCATCAACACATCTGTTCCTGTTGCCCTAGAGTGGGTGAAGGAAGTGCTCCTTGTCAACAAAGAACTCATGTTTTCTGCAGGCATTAGCCAGACATGATGAACACATGTACAACTCATACAAGTTCTGCAAAGTTAACTATGGCCCGCACCCATAAAAGCTGATGAAAAATCAGTTTCTGATGAAATTTCAGATGATAACTTCTTCCATAAAAGCACACGTCTGGGAGGAAGACAAGCAGTTCAATACCAAGTGATCTTCGCATCAGGCACATTTATAATCCTCACTAAAAGAAACATGTGGCGCTGTTATTTGTAAGGGCTGTCATCACGCCTTATCAGATTGTCCAACCAGTTCTGCTGACTGGAAGAGCAAAAATATTTTTGCTTAATAGCAAACCTCATCTGTGATGGGGCATCATGGTCATTCTCTCATGACGTTCAGGGTGAGTTTTCCCGCCACCAGTATTCCATTTTGCACCATGCCATATTTTTTTTCCTAAACCAGTGATGTGCTAAGATAGTGTAAGCAAAAGAGATACCTGCATGATCCCATGCTGAACCAGTGCTCACTGAGCAGATAGTTCTATTAAGCAACCTGTACGTCTGTAACTGGGCAGCAACATCCAAAGTAAATGATGGAAAAAGGCCCATCTTTAGGCCATACGTAGTTCCAGGAGATCAGGAAGCCGAGTGTCAAGCCAGGGAAAACAATGACTTGTCTGCGCGGTTTTTTAAAGACTTTATTAGCCCCAGATTCTTATTGTCAGTGTAGAGGCCCTAACACAAATTAAGTTTTGCCATACCAAATCTAAAGAGCCCTGGCTTGCTGTCTTTAAATGAATAGTGAATCTCGCATGCTGGGGATTCTTTCTGCAGCTGGGAAACTTACAGCTTTGTATTAGGAAAATTTAGCAATGTGGTTCATTGCATTACTTTGTGCAGCTGCTTAATTCAATCTATTGTTTTTTAATCTTTGCACATACCTCTGGCGTCCACGGATAATACGATGGCATTCTTGCCCAGAAGGGTGGTGAGACTGGCAGAAGGTCTCTGGGTAGAGCAATGCTCAGCTAGTACAGAATGGAAATATTCGTGCAATCTAAGGCACTGCAGTGGGATGGGCTGATGATGGGGGTGGTAAGAGAACAAGCATGTGGGTGCAACAGACTTAAAATCTGAAACTGTACATCTCTTACCCTGCTAAATAAGAGATTTTGGTGCAAGTCTGGGTCATTCTCAAGAAAAACTGAATGCAAAGTGGTCAGTGACATCCCTGCGTATAAGACGAAGTCTTGCTATCCTTCTGATAACGAAGGAACAGAATAAACCTAGGAGTGGAAAAACCCCGCCCCATTTCTACAGGTAAACAATTAAAATAGTCCTAATGCCTTGGAACAGTAGTGCCAAATGACTATCCTGGATGGTCCTTTCTCCAGCTTCTGCAGTAGAAAGAACAGGGTTTAAAAAAAAAAAAAAAAAGCAAACCACAAATAAAACCCATCACAGTAACAAATGTTAAGGATGGGGAAGAATGTGAGAATACCCTGTTCAATTTTCATGTGACTGCTACAGGCACAGTAACATTTTTATAGCTAATCTGTTCTTTTCTCTCAATAATCTGCATCAAAGCGTTGCTTATATTTAACTAAGTAATAGCTCTGGCCAATGAACATGCAGGAACAGCAAGGACAGTATAGAATTCAGCAGTACAGAGGAAAATTCGAATCCTACTAAATTTGGCAGCGCAAGTCTCTTATGTAACATGTGATTTAGAGGACAGTCTGATCATCTGGGAACATTACTGTGTTCTTCTCAGTACATTAAACAAAAAACGGCAACCTTCCATTACAGATTTTCTTTTGTTTTTCACTGCATAATGTCTTAGGAAAGGTGCCCCCTGCAATTTTAGTATCAACAAAAATGCTTTTATGTGACAATTCAATTATACTGAAGCGTATATAATTTTAAAAGCTAACTTTAAGTGCCTCTTTGCCAAGACTGCATTGAACTGTGGTGCATCTCAGAGGTGCAGGAGAGGGCTTATGATCTAAATTTAAAGCAATGGGTCTCTAAAACAATGCTTTGAAAATGGGCTTTTCTGAAAGTTGACTATTACACCAGCAAATTTTACAGGAACTGAACCTCTCAGGACTCTAAGAAGGTTTAAAAGCTACAGATGGAAGATCCCAAGCATGTACAAACCCCTAGAACAACAAAACACTGTTTGTATTGACTATTAAAAAAACCCACACAGAATAAAACCTGCCCTCCTTTTCCAAAAAACCTACATTTTTACCTGCAGAAGCAGCGGCCCAGTATTAGGACACAGGTGCATAAAAGCTCTATTTACAAAGTAATTATGAACAAAGCATTAAATCCTTGTTGTTCTTAAATCAGTTAGAAAATGAGGTAAGAATTCATTCGGTGCCAATATTTGCAGAGTGCAATAAACATTCAATTCATACCACCTATGCACGAATTACAAACAGTAATGCTTTTGAAAACAGAGATACTGGCAACTTTTAGGAAAACAAGAAAAGAAGTTTTATTCACGGAATAGCAAAAAGTCATTGTTATAGAACACACCCATAAAGCGTGAAGAGTTCAGAGAATATTGGAGAATCTGCCATCTCAAATTGTCACACATTCTGGCAACAAGCACTTGCTGCAAAACTTGAAGCTAATTATAGACATTTTCTTTTCATCCACACAAAGGATATGCCATCAATTCTTTGATGTGTTTGGAAACAAGTAGCCACCACCACGTGGAAATAACTTCGCAGGATGCCAGCTATCACCAGCTAGCTAATCCACCTACTTCCATTCAATTGTTAAGGCAGGTGAAGCTTTTAAAATGAAAAGCAGCAGCATTGCTCTCTTCCTTTGGTGGACCCAGCTCATTCCTATACTGACAAAGCTTCTTAGTAGATAAAACGCTGAAAAGAATTACCATTTTAGCAACTGCAGCATGTCAACACATTTGGAACATGAAACTTTGGTGACAAATGCTCAAAAATGCATAGTTAAGGGTGACAGGTAATGACAGGCAACCCCCTTTAGAGGACTACTTACAGCAAAGAGAGTAACTATAGCCCCAGTATTGTTTATTTTCTCCCAATAACACAGAGAGAACAGCGATTTTGCAGTCTCCATTGGTCGTGCAGTTGTCTCAGTAATAGATACGAGAACAAAAGGAAACCTAAAACAGAGTATCTGTTCATAGGGAAATTCCCATTGATAGTTTTTCTGTTACAGTTGAAAGTTGCAAAGCATAAGAGATTGCCAAGAGGAGATTGCTGGGAGGAGTAAACACTTAAATAGGTCTAGTTAAAACCCCGCCATGAATTAAGAATACCATCCTTTTCCCTTAAAATGCAGGCACAGTGAACACTCATTACTCTCCATAACAGAAATGGCTTTCTTAAGTAGAAACTAACCAAAGGACAAAAGAAATGTCCTGAGTTACACTCAGGAGAGGCTCACTTCAAGTCCTGTATCAAACCAATGGTGAAGAGAAGGCAGCCTGTTTTGATCTTTCAAATTTGACACGTATATAAGCAATTATATCATAGAATTCAAGAGTCAGTTCCAAACCAAGTATTTAAAAGCCAGACTAACCTAGGAAATGATGAGACTGAGACCTGGCATTAGAAATCGATGCTCATTATTTTATTGCCTTGGGCCACCAGATGCCGTATGTAAAGCGTCCTTAGAGGCTGACAGAGGAATAGCTAATCAGTCTTACTGCTGAAATAAGAACTGGCAGAGTGACACATCAGATTTCAGTAGTTTAACAATTTGTGACTTAACCAACCCTACTGTAGGCAGAAACAAAATTCAACATGACAATTGCATTAAAATCAGAACAGCAATACTCAGAGGGGAGGACGTAATAGTTTGGGGTGATAGTCATTATAAATACCTATAAGCATAGAACTAAATGAAGATACTATTTTCATGAGGCCCATATTTTATACATCTATAAATTACTGCTATCAGACAAGCAGAAGACTCAAGATAGTGCATAAGAATAAAAGTGTTAATCTCTAAGATCTGATAGTAACATAGTTTCAACCTAGCCACTAGGATCCTCTCATTCACTTTGAACTGTATCAGTTGCTGCAAAACCATTTCCTTTGAATATTAGTTAACATTAGTGCTAAAACAAAAAAAACCCAATCAAGTATTATGTACATTTCTAGACAATCAGGCTAACTTTAGTTCCCATCTCATTCCAAGTAAATGTATTATCTTCCAGAAAGTAATATTCACAAATGATTTTAGAGAAAAGTTAACTGTACAAAGACACAGAAGTTAAAGTTCATAAAAAGATTATTCAATACAATTAGACAGAAGTTTGCTTGTAGTTCTTCGTATCCAAGACCTTCTTGCCACACATTGAGCAGATGCCTATAAGCACACAAAAGTGTGTAAATTATTTTAAAATAATTACAGTTTTCTTTCAGAAACATAGTTGCTATGTTTTTGTAGAGACAGTTTTCAAAAAATTCCTTAAACGAGCTCTCATTGACAATCTATCTGAGCATTTTTTCTCATCCATGCATCACCGGATACCGTGAATTCAGAAGTAATAATATGACTTCTAATGCAAATTAGTTTGTGCAGCTTACGCATAATGCTACCACTTTAAAAAAAAAAAAAAAAACCCACAAAAAAACCCCACACACAGCTCTGTTTTGAGAGCATTATGATTCACAACACTACCAAAAGCCTCTATAGTTTGCTGGAATACTGGGAGAGCACCATGAATGGCTCCCATCTAACAAACAGATAAAAATGGTGTATTATTAAACTCTGTAAGTCTTGTAGCCAAACCAAGACCCACGACAGACAGAAAGCAGCGAGGCTAAGAAAATCCAGTCACCAACAAACTGACTGCTAAATGGAAGATTAACAGGTGGAGAGCTTCAGACAATTGAGAAAGTTGAAAAGAATATGGATTCATAGAATTAAGCTATTTATAGAGCAGTAGAAGTGACAATGGACACCAAGAGTACTTTAGAGCTGAAGGGAAGATGATCACTAATGTCCCAGAGGACTTTGATCTAAACCCAAAGTCTGGCAAGTCAGAAGACTGGAGCAGCAACAAGAACACAAGTTTGGCAGGGGCAGAGGGGTGGGTCATCTCAATGTCTCCTTCTTCTAAAGCAGAAAGGTGCTAAACCTTCTGTCTGATAGGGCCACGTCTCGTTCTACAAGACCATTCATCAGCAGATGAAAAAAAAAGTGGCAACTATTCCTGTTAACTCACTCCAAATCGTGTGCTTTCATATATTGACACTGTGTCACTGGACACGTTATCTATGAGTCCATTAGGAAAGAGAATAGCATGGAACATGTCACATGATTTATTTTAGAGATCAAAATCCAGCCCACAGGCTGCTCACTTCAGGTCTAAATTAAGAAGTAATTAACTTTAGATTGCCTCTCAATTTCAGAGATATGCAACAGTTGAAGAACCAAGCCATATGACTGAAGTTGATTCAAGAAACGTGCAATAACCATGTCTTTGATGGTCAGAACTAGAACTTAAAGCACTTAAGAGTTCTGAATTTTATGAAGAAACCAGACTCAACCTGAAAGGATACACAAGCAGACAAAGACAAAATCCTGAAGCCCGCCCAAACCAGCCATAAGTTTAAGAAAGAGAACAAGGTTCTACCATATGGGATACAGGCAGCCATCTGGTGAGCATCTAGCAGCTACAAAAGGCAACCCTCCTACAGCAGGCTGCTAAATCACTGACTCGGTGACACAGTGCACATTTATAGAATAATTAAAGTAATTTCATAAACTAAACTTACTAGTGGTTAGCTGTAGCTCTACATCTAACAACGGGTTCACCCCATGTCTGTGTGCTATGGGGACTCCTCAGTATTAATCATGTAACTGAGTTCATGTTGGGTTTTTTTTGCCTCTCCAGGAATTCCTAAGTTTGAGCCCTGTTGCTTACCTACTCAAAATCTTGTATGTAATTAGAATTTTCCATATTCTAACCCGTGTATGTTGTCTCTTATTCTACTACTGTGCACCTCAGGAAGGCGTAGAGAAGATGGGAGTCAGACTCTTCTATTAGTTGAAGATAGTAATTAAATCTCTTATTAGCCTTCTCTTTGTAAGGCAAAACAAATTTGCGAGTTCCACTTGCTCTCTAATTTCAAACCAAACTGGGCTAATTTTGTACTCAGTGAAACTCACCTTTTTTATAGGCACATCCTTGACAATAGTGAGACCCTGGCTGATGGACAGAACTCTTACAAATCCGACATATTGCAAATTTGTTCTTTCCATAAGGATCAAACCTAGAAAAGAGGAAAAGTAATTTATTTATACGCCTTGAAATAAAGTATTTCCTCTGCCTTATCCTAAAACGTCTAAGCCAGAGGGCACAGACAGGAACTCCAGCAAAAAGTGTAATTTATAAAAAAGGACATGCAAAGATTATTTCTAGTAGGCTGCACAAAGTCTACGGAAAAGCTGCCACTTTCCTCATTAAGAGAGATTTCCGGCATTATGGACACAAACTTAACAAAAGCCGAACTAAAAATGTGTCTTTTTATTAAGATATTAAACTATTTTGAACTTAAACACCTTCCAGCAGCGCCTTGCATAACAGAATGTCCCCTGGGCATTAAGGAAATGGTCAAGAGATTGTACTGGCAATCTTAGCACGGAAAATAAGCCTTACCAGCTCCTCTCCTAACAAAAGCATCAAACCCTAGCAAATTCTGTGAGAACTGCAGTAAAATAGCTGCCCAGATTATGATTCAGCATAAAGCACCCATGGAATATGTATGGACATACTTTTACCAACTAACCAAATGTCATAATCCCCATAAAATTATCTTTTAAAAAAATATGTCTATTTTGGACAAGTTCTGAGCAGTTGCCCAGATATGCAGGAAACAGGCCTCAGTTACATCAAAGTGACTTTTTTTATCTGAAATCAGTATTAAATACTAACCTTGCCTTCTTTGAGGTCAATGCCTTGTTTTCATTTAACTTGCGGCCACCGCTTTCTACAAAAAGAATAAAACCACAAACGAGTAAATTTCCCAGTTCCAATCACACTTGAAAAAGCTCAGTTTGCAGCTTTTACACGTGTGCAAATAAAGCCCCCGTGAGAGATAAAACATACAGCACAGCATTAGAGCACAGGGCGACAGAATACTTTTTACTGTGCTGTTTGTGTATGATCATCGTGTACAAGGAGGAAAAAAGCCCCAAACAGACAGACAAATTCAGAACTGAAGGGCTTAGGGTAAATAAATTCCCAATGCATTAAATCAGCACGGGAGGGAAACGACAGGAGTTAAAAGTGATAAACTCTTCCAAATTTTAGCCGTAAGATTTTAAGACTGCTCAGGTGCCCAACTGGCTTTGAGATACCTCAAAGACAAGCACGTTAAACCTGCCCCAGATTACCTGTGGTGTTTCTTGCACCATCTTTCCACGTATCGGGGGTGATTACCGTACCGAGTTTCTTCTCGCCTGCGTAAGGAAACATTACAAAGGGGGGAAAAAAAAAAAAAAATTAAAACCACAGGGCGTTAATACCCGCAACAAGCGCTACCCGCGGGGGAATGACAGCTCGCGGAGTGACATCCCCGGAGCCGCCACCCACAGCCCACCCTGTACAGCCCAGGACCCGCAGCCGCTGCTCTGCCCGGGGCAGGCCCGGGACCCCCGAGGGGAGGGGAGGGCCCCCTGAGCTCCCCCGGCTCGCCCGCACTCACACTTCTCGCACACCATGGCGGCGCCCACCAGCACCGTGAGCACAACAACACCACCACGGTCGCTTCCGGGCCCGCCCCGGAACTGACGCGCCGGTTTCCGTTGCCGGGCGGCTTCCGCGCGCGCAGGGCGGCGGGGCTGTGGTGAGAGGCGGGTCGGGCCGGGCCGGGCCGGGCCGGCCCCTCAGCCCCGTCACGGCCCGGGGCAGGTGCCGCCGAGCGAGGCCTCGGCCTGAGGCCTAGTCAGGAGGCCGCCCCGCCGCCGTCCCGCTGCCGCCTCCCGGCTGAAGAGGGAGCGGTGAGGAGGCGCCGGGGCGCGGGCGGTTGGTTGGGGAAGCCCGGGGCGCGGGAGGGGCTGAGGCGGGTCTCGCTGTCAGGGAGGGCGCTCAGTGGCCTGAGGGCTGCCGGCACGGAGGGAGGGAGGCCGCTCGCCCGCCTGCCTGCTGCTCACGGCGCCGCGCTGGGGTTGGTTTTTAAACGAGTGATGTTCTCCTGCCCCGAAATAGTAACTTTCAGTCCCAAACTAGAGCTCGGAGTTCTGCCTATTCCTATTGTGCCTAAGAGGGGGAAAAAAACAATAATAAAAACCCCATCAAATCTTGCGCTGTGTTTCAGTAACGGGGTGCGATTTGCTGTCTTGCAGGTGGCCAGTTAGTCGGGAACACGATGAAAGAAGTGGAAATAAGGAGGCTCTTGGCTGCCAACCTCCTCTGTGTTTTTGCAATTATTCTGACAGCCGTTCTTCCGGCTTTCTTCTGGGATGGATTCACGGTTTTGGGAACACACCTCACGTGGCTGTGTATTTGTTCTGTTTGTGTTAGTACCCTTAATATAGTCTTGCACTTAGTCCTTAAACCAAATCAGACTCCTAAGAGAAGTTCATTTGCTCACAAGGTAAGATTTTTATTCTTAAACTGCTACCAGACAATACAGAGGGGAAGCAAATTCTTTCACTGAAATAAATGAATAAGAGAGGAGGCGATTTTTGGTGGCAAATTCTTGTTTTCTATGAATGTGCTGAGTGTATCACCTTTTGAAATAACTTCTCCAGTATTTTCATGATGTTGAACTTTTTCTACTTGTAAATAACCTGTTCAGGTAAGCAATTCTGTGCCTTTCCTTTTTCTGGTCAATATATTGTTTGTAGGCCCAGCCATTGGTCTTCCAACAGCTTTGCATAGTGGCAAAATTGAATGGGTGCAAAACTCATTTTGCAGGCCAGGCCTGACCTTTAGTGTTAGGAAGAAGCACTTTTCATATGTGTAGTTATAAATTTATAATAACTTTAAAGGAAGAGAAATAATTCTTAGAATTTGAGATATGAGAGACTAGCTCATTACCATTTCAACAAAGTTGGTAAATTTTTTTAAGTTGTGGGGAAAAGTATTAAAATGGCTACATTTCCTTGAATGGTGGAGTTTGCACACAGGAGAATCTAAATCTGGGAGCAACTTTTGTAGTTGCAGTTTGAACAGGAGCACCAAATCCCAAGGAAATAGGTTTGAAAAGAGGGAATTTGGAGCAGCACACAACTCGTTCAGGAGTAGGGGAGCACGCTGATGTGTTGAAGTCAGCTGTATAGTCTTGCACTCCCAACTTTCACAGTCAGACAAGATTTAGTGCCCTGATGTGGTGATTCTCAAACACTTAAGCAGACATCCCTGAAAGCAGTATCTGTGTATGCAAAGCTTCTGTCTAGTTTTGCTGACTGAGGGGGATGTGAAACACACAAAATCATTATGGAAAACAAGTATCGTAATCGTCTATGATTTAAAAATGAAGCAGGCTTCATGCTCTAGGTGAGATTTCATCCCAGCCTAGCATAAGGAATAAATGTCAAAAAAAGTGTTCAAGTGAAATTATGGATTTCCATTTGTGACCTGATTAGAACAGACCTAACCAGAACTGTTTATCAAGTGGCTATACTGCTATATCATATAGTGAGTACCCAGAAACTGTTGTTTAAATTCCTAGAAAATCCTATGTGTTTTGCAGATTTATAGGAAGTCATGGACATTGATCAAATGGATTTAGAATGTAAGATGCCGAGTTCAAAATGTAGTGGGTTTTATTGCATGTATTTTTAAGTAATACATTTGATTCTGACTGTCTTTTTTTTCCCCATGTTACGCATTTTCTTGCTTTTAAATATTTTCTCACTTTCTGTGAAAGATGCCTTTTAATGAATGGACATAACACTCAGATGTAAAACAGAAATGTAAAAATATCTAATAAAATTATCTCTGTTTATCTTGTCATTTCCAGTTATATTTTTTGTATGTTTGCCTTATTATAATAGGGGGCATGAAAAAATTTAAATGTAGTGTGATCCATCTAAATGTACATCTAAATGTAATTAATTAATTAATGTATTAAACATAGGGAAAACTGTTTTGAAATATGCCATGCTATTATTGTACTGTGTATAGCTGAAATTAAAGAAATAGCTAGAGTACGATGCTAGTAATAAGATACAGACTATGTATGTTACTTATGTTCTCTTTTCTTTTGAAACATTATTCTGATATTTTATTGCTCTTTTTTTAGATATCCAGATTTCTAAAATGCTGTATATACTTTTTCATGTCTTGCATACTATTTCATGCGATTATTGTTCTTTATGGAGCACCTCTCATAGAGTAAGTCAGAAGACCCTATCTTTCCCTAAACGTTTTAAGGGGCAGTCCTCCTTGCAGTTATTGGCATAGGTACATGTATATTTCCTGGTACACTGGAAATGAAAGGATAAGCTCCTGGTTGGGGGAAGAAGGGTGGCTTTTTCGGGATTTGGGGTTTTTTGTTTGTTTTGGGGTTTTGTTTTGTTTTAGAAGCTGGCTCTTACAATTTCTGTATATTTGGAGATATGTTGTTCAAGACAGTTACAAACAAGGCCTTTTGCTTCATTTATGTTAAACGTATGGGTAGAAACATTTTTCCATGTTTCGTTTAGTCATTTTCCCTGTAAGATTCTAAAACACAAGTCTTGCATATCTTTCAATCTTTTGATATTAGTGTTTTAATTGTTAGAAATTATTAAAAAAGGGGGGGAAGGGGCATGAAGCAACCTGATTTCTGAGAGAGATACTAAGTTACTGACTAACAGTGTCATCTTGTAGTTTGTTTTCATGGTTGCTTCAACAATATCGAACTAGAACAATAAATGGAATAAGGAAGTAAGGAAGTAAATATCAAAGTGTACTTCAATTCAGAACTAACATTCTATATGAGGTACTCCTGTGGGTTTTTTTTAAAACGTTACAGATATCAGGCATTTGAAGTAATTACTGCATTTCAGTCTTTGTTGAGATCAGATACCAGAATTCTTTCCATCTTTCTTTACTGTTCTACAGAGTAAGAAGAAAATACTTCATTCTTCTACAAGAGGTTTAAGAAAGCATGCGTGCTTTCACAGGTTGACTTAGAGTTTGGGTTTTTTTCCTAAATCTTGGAACTCTTAAAAAATTAGTAACTACCTCACTTAATTTTGTAATATTCCTTCTTTGTAGGTCAGTGACTGAGACATTTTTGTTTGCAGTTCTCTTGTCTACCTTTACTACTTTACAATGTTTGTGTATACTGGGACCAAACATACAAGCATGGATACGGGTATTTAGTAAAAACGGGTAAGTTCTGTTCTACAGTTTCTGATTTTACCCAGAATAGACATGGACAGAATTGATGTAAACAATATATCATGGATTTTTTTGTAAAGAAAGGAAAACTTGCTTTCTGTGTGTATGGAGGAAGTAAAGTTTCAAACACGCAATTTTCTGGTGTAAAACCGTTGTGCAGTCCAGTATGATGGTTGTCAAATAAAGAGGAGATCTGAGACTGAGTTGTAAAGGGAAACTCTTGTACGTGATCCAATAGTAGCTTCACAGATTTTGAAGTAGGAATAACAAGCCAAAACAAACACTTTTAACAGTATTTTTAACTTGAATATAATGGTGAAAATTATATATAATTTACTGTGGTCTTAAGTATGTAATGTTTACCCATGCTGGTTTTCAAATTTCAAGGCAAGTTGGTTTTAGTGTTGGAGTTTTCAAGCATTGATCTTTTTCAAGAGTCTGCTTAAAGTAAAATGAGCCTTTTAACCTCATTTTCACTTCAGTGACAGCCATGACGTTAGCATGTATCAAGGATAATGTATTTTTCACAATTATTCTATGTATTCTGCCTTTTTTCACTCACTAAATAACAGGATTTTTGAAAGATGGGGATGCTGGAACATAAAGAAGCCCCACACATTCTTAAGCTTTAATAATAAGCTATTAGCATTTGTTGCCTTTTAATAGTTCATAAGGGTGAAGTCTTACCTCAAAAGAAACTGAGAAGTATAACACTGCTGACCTGTGGAGTTACTTTTGGTTTAAACTTCTGCAGAGGAGGACAAAAGTACACTTTTTATAGCAGTTTCAGGTAGTGATTTTCAGTTTATATCAGTTCTCAGCTTACTGAAAATTACCTTAAATCCTTATTCAAGTTAGGTATGCTTTTTTTTTATTATTATTTTCAGTGGAAGGGTTGAATAGAGTGATGGAAATGACACCTTGCAAGACTTTGATAAAAGCATGGAATTGTTTAGTCAGAACAAATGACTGCTGATTCACATAGTCATCTTTGGAGGTTTTGAACCTGGAAATAATAGTTAAATTCAGATGTTTGTCAAACAGATGTTTGTCAAACAGTCTGTCTTTGTGCCAGATTACGTTTTGAATGCCTCTCAATTTCTTTCTTTCCTAGTGTAGATCTTAATGTTATTTCAGCACAAATATTGCATAGGAAACAGGGTTGTCTTGACATTTTTGGTGTGACAACTTGTACATACTTCTTACTAGTGAGCCGTATGACATTAATCTGAATAAAATGCCTTTTTAATAATGATGTTTATTTAGGCTAGCCTGTGAATGAAAATAGACTACAGTGAAATATTGTAGCGATTTTTTTTTTTTGTAATGGATTGTAGCAATGGATTGCTCTTTTAAAAATAATTCAGTGTTTTTTTCCATTTGCCTTCATGAATGAGTTGGAACATCTTGCATGTATGCATGATGTATTAGAAGGTTGTCTCTAACTTAACCATGTGGAATGAGGTGGGACTGGTTGGAGGGAAAGGATGGTTAAGTAAAATCAACACAGCTGTTTGCCTTGAAAGAAGAGTTTAGCAAATTGCACTGGGACAGCAAGCTGGAAAGTCTGATCTAGAGTATAGCTTAGTATGAAAAAGGAATTTGTTTTAAAAATACCTGAATACAATTTAGACTTAAGCAACCACCGGCATTTATTTTTGTTGTTCTTATTTACCTGTGCAATATTTATAAGATCAAAATGTGCTTGTACTATTGTCTTTGCAGAAAGACAGAAAAAGACATGTAGAAAAGGAAAGTTTATCTTGATATAGCAAATGTAAATAAGTAACAGATATTAATTACCTAGCTATTGCTCTGGATAGCTTTCTGCTGTGTTTTGGGTGGTCTAATGTGGAAACTGTGGCACTGCAGGTTTATTGTTTGCATGGGTTGTTGACGAGGTGGAGGGGAGGTGTTGTTTGGTTGGGGTTTTTTTTTGTATACATAAAACAATTGTAGGTCAGACAAAGTTGTACAAGTATACTTTTTTCAAACTGAGTACACTTTTGAATTGTAAATGTTGATTTGATGGACCAAATAGATTATTTTTTTTAATTACTTTATTTTAAGAAATTTGAACACTTTGTTTTTACCCACATACGTATAGTCTGTGTGCACATAGAAAGTGTGAGAAAAGTAAGCTGCATCAGAAAAACTTCTGTTCTGAGCAAGCAAAGCTGTAAATAGGGCTCTTTTCACTGACTACATTTGGGAAGGAGTGGGCCCATGCCAGCTATCTCTGGAGTCTGTATTCTGATATCTAGTATTGTGACCAATGTCACGACACTTAGCATATGCTATCACGTGCTGCTCTAAGTGGGTAGAGGGAAATAAAAGCTACAGAAAGGGTTATCAGCACTAATGGAAGCAGGTGACTGTTCTTTAAATGCTTTTCAGTAATTGTTGGCCGGAATAGCCTCCTGCATAAAAGATTTTAAGAAAGCAGCTTTAAATTGTTGATTTTCATTGCCCTTTTTGGTGACTAGTCTGAGTAATTGTGTTGAATTTTCTGGTATAATAGCAGATATGTCACCTGCGTAGGAAATAGATTTTAATTGGAGCTTATAAAAAACTAGTATAAACCTGTAACTTTAGGGCTCCTTCCAGTTTTTATTTCACCTCTTTCATCACTTATTTGTGAACTGAATACTCTTATGGACTTGGAAATACTCTTTGTAAAGGTGACCATCATCAAAGTGGTGTGCTGCTTTGTATTTCAGTCCTGTTACAGCACAGAATTCCAGATCTTGTCTATCCAATAGCTGTCTTAGTAAGTTGTTATGTTAACTAACCTCTTAATTAAGACATTATTTTAAACAGCACTTAATGTATTGTATTGTTTAAAGGCGTTAATAATTACTTCGGGCTTTAAAAGGCCTTTGTGCCACTAGTGTTCATTTATCATCTTAAATATCGCTAGTTTTGCCTGCAGAATACCTTTAGTTGTAGTTTATTTGTAGTTAAAAAAATAAAGAAACATATGAAACTCAACGTTTATAAATGTTGCTGCTGTTGTTAGCTTCATGCACATGATGTGCCTGGTTAATGGCTCAAAGAATAGCTGCAAAAATCCTGATGGGTGACATCTCATGCAGAGAACAGAATAATCAAAGTGCTATTCCTGTGGGATAATTTTGGAGGACAAGTCAGGTTGTGTTTGAGTAGCCAGTGTCCGTACTGCAGAGTGGCTGAACTGCAGCTCAAATGGTTGCCAAACTACCAATGGCTGTTCCTCACTCGGGCACTGTGCCTTGCTAATTCTGTTGTTTTGCTTTTGGACTCAGTCTGATATCTCCATATGGTGCAGCAGTATGTGTGTAGATTTACCAGATAAGATGTCTTTTGAGGCATAGATGTACTCAGTTGGTTCTTGGTATATTCTGCTGGCTCTTTCACTGCTTTGAGGCTGTAGTGAATGTTCTCTTTCCTATGCTGCCTAACAGCTCTCTGCTCAGTTATTCAGCTTCTGAAAATAATGTACAATAATTTTCTGCATGCAGACTCCTGAAGTTTTCTAGTTGAATGAGGACCTTTCCCTTCAAAAAAAAATTCTCAAGCCTGTAGGATTGTTAGTTGAAATTGAGTGTTGTAAGTTAGAGGGATGGGGTTATTGTGGAAGAAACAGTCCTGTTTCTGCTCAAAATGTCAATGTTACACTGTAACTATTATAATCTGTGTGACCTTTATTTTGCAAACAATAAAAAATCTTTATGTTACACTTGTGAGCCCTTTGGTCAATGTGAAATGCAGCAGTGAGTTATGTGTACTCAGAAGTAAAGTCAGAAATGTTAGGCTCTTCAAAACAAGGTCTAGGGTTAAAGCTTTCACGTCTGCAGCCTAAACAGCACGCGTGAAGTTTGGAGTTCACTATCCAGCTAGTCTTCTAGCTGTAAAAATGCCCGTCTTTTTTCTTCTGTTGGCTAAAGCTCCATTTGTGTTTACAATCTGACATGTAGCGAACTTTAAGATTCAGATCCTCTTACCTTACTAATTTGGAAGAGTGTGTGCCAGGAGATGCAAGAATTCTTTAGCAGGCAATAAATTTATCCTGCAGCCGGTGTACTTGAACTTGGATGCAGTGTTGCTGAAGGGCTGCAACACGCAGGTTACATCTATTCACCGTGTTTCTTTTCAACTGATGGGAATTTACTTTAGAATATTCACACAGTGGACTTCTATTTTAAATGTTAAATTGTCATAGTCATTAAATAATAACAATGTGACTCCACCACAGAGTACTTTCCCACTGTGCTTGCACTTTCCTATACAAACACCCACTACCCTTTCATATCTGTTTTTCCCTGCAATAGTGTCATTGTGATATTTTAACTTGCACGTTCTAACAGCATCTTAAGCTCAATAGGAGTATTTCCAGGTAAATAAACTAGCTTTTGCAGTAAACATATCAAAGGGGGGGAAAAAAATCTCCTGAATGAGTGGTATAGAAAGATTGTGATTGTATCTAAAATAGGCAGCTTACATCTTACGTACAATGTGTATCTCTTAGGAGAAACCTGCATACTATTTATCAAATATTGATTTTTGTATCTGTTGTAGTCTCAAAAATCTTGGGAGAAATCAGATCTAACATTCTGACATGGTTACTTCTTATAACACGCTGTTTTTACAGAGCTATGTCCATCTGGGAAAGCAGTCTACAGATTACTACCATAGGCAGTATACTAGGATCTTGGTTTGGAGCATTTCCTATTCCTCTTGATTGGGATCGGCCTTGGCAGGTTAGTATCTGCACCTTTATTATAAATCTAAAAATATCAATTTTCTGCGTATGGATGCTATACAAAATTGCTCTGAAACTGTATAGGCATATTGGACTTACTCATAAGCTGTTCCTGCAGGGTTATGCCAAACATTTAAAAAGTTATTGGAAGCGTCTCTGCTTACAGTGTAAAGATGTAAAAGGCAGAAGTATTACCTCCCATCTTAATAGGTTCTTTGTTATAGATTTATGAGTGTCTGTTGCATGCAAATTTTATCATGAAATAGAGCTGTAAGGATTTTGATATGAAGAAGCTAGACAAGCAGGAGGAGAAATGTGAAATGATGTGAAAAGATGGCTCCAAGTTTGTCTGCTTTCAGTCTGATATCTTTTATTGTTTATGGGTAGGGAAGGAAAGATGCTTTCCTAGTGTTTTACTTCCCCTCTATCTTCCATAAAAGCACTTAACAGAATGCATTTTAAATGGATTTGGATTGATTTGTGGAAATGGTGTGGCCAAAGCACTGTACTAAAAACTTGCCTTCTGATTTCAAAGGAAGGCAAGCATTAGCTTTGTAGTTGTACAATAAAAAACGTGAAGCTGGCGTTGCAGATTCTGTCTTTATAAATTCAAATGTCTGTGCTATCTTAAGATTTTTGTTGGCATGGAGAAATTAATCCATTAAATATAATTGAAGTCTGCAATTGCCATAAAATGATGGCACTAGTAAACACTTTTTCCTAATGTCCTCAGTGGATCTTTTCTTTCCTCAGGCTACCAAACTCATACACTCTCAGCTGAGTAGTATCTACTAGGGCTGTTCTTAAGCAGATGGTTTCAAAGGTTTCTTTCAGAAATCAGTGTAACAGGCAATATGCTTTTCTCTCTGATGCTGTAGCAATATTGTGGCTTACAGCTGCAATGGAAATTTGTCTTCCATAAGTAGCTAACAGCCTGCATTTATGCCACCAGCCTTTCTTTACACCAGTGTAATGAGGTGTTAAAATTTCTAATTCAAAAATAATAGTAGAGGAGTTAATACTTGAAGTAAAAAAAAAAAAAAAAAATCGTGTCTTTTTCCCTAAAAACACTCGGTTTTACTCTTGCAAGATGTTTCACCCTCAGTCTGATGTAGGTATGCACTGGCACCGGTTAATTGGTGATAGATGTGAATGTCACCCAAAAATCAAGGGATTCACTGAAATGCAATCTCTTACCTTCTTGTGAAGTTTTGTTCACCTTCCTGTCCCAAGGAAAGGCAAGCACGTCCTTTTTTGCTCAGCTGGGATTTCAAAATGGCGTGTCACATCTGTCAGGTTTTATTTTATTCCCATTCTTGCAGTCAAGATTTGGCACACAGTCTTCACTGTGATCTGGGCTTTGACTCAATCTAGAATTGTTAATGAAAACTTGCAATTATATAGCATATAATGGCATGTTGTCCATTTCCATGCTTTATTCACATTTGTCAAAAAAATCAAAAATGCTGTTTCCTCTTCGCTTGGTGTAACTGAGCTACTCTTAAGGGATGCATTTCCTAGTATAGAACTTGGTCCTCTGGGATGGAGACGGTTGTGTGAATGAATAATAACTGCAGAAAACATTGGTCAGCATTTAGGATTAGAGTAAGTCCATGGACATGTATTTTGGATGATATTCAGTAACCTAGATGTAATATTCAGTGCCATCTGATGCATCCAGGAAACTCAGGTGGGATTGCTGGATATGGCACAAGACCTAAAGACGACCCATTGCCTCCAGCAGTAGCTGGAGACTAGACTATGCCTAGATCCAGAGCAGTTGCTGCTGTGTTCTTTCCCTTAAGTTCCCCTCATTTTTTCCCTCTCCTCACTTTTCTACCTTCTAGGATGTAAAATAGCAGGGTGGAGAAAGAAACCTTGCTTTCCATGTTGGGTCTGAACTGCTCGATCATTACTTTAATCATCATGTGAGTAATTTAAGAGCAGCCATAAAGAAGTCTGCTTATCAGTCCTGCAGGCTGCCACTTCAACAGTCTTTGAAAACTGCATTTTTAAGTGCTAATTTTTTAAGATCTACTGTTTAAGGCGAAATGAAAGAAGCTTTTTTTAAAAAGGTAATGTAGATTTATATTTTTATCTCAGCAAAGCAACACAGTGAAGCACCAAAATGGTAACAAATCCTCAAGGCAGAAATGAACTTCTTTAAAGTAGCTTGTTAGAGATCCTGTTCACAATTCAGAGAAGTTTTCAATCACCTATTCATAGCTTAGCATCTTTGTGAAGGTGATCTCTTAAATTTTGGTCACCAGGACACAGAATAAAATAAAAAAAAGTGGCCTGGCCAGGCATTTTCAATAGTTGCCCAGGAAACACTGCCTCCCAGTTTAGCTAAGCTGAGATGTGTATGAATCAGGTTCTCTGGAAACACTGAACTTCATGCAACAGTTGACCTAAGCCTTGTATTTCTATGCTCACTGAGTAGTCTGGATTCAACAACACATGTATTGAGTCGCCCATAGTAGCTCTGCATTGCTGTCTCAAAAATATTCAGAGCCAAGAGACATTCCTGTTGTTCTTCGGAAGTTCACTGGGCACTAACAACGAAACCCCTTTTTGCAAGAGTATTCTCTTTTGCTACCTGATGTCAGGTGATTGCAGTAACTCATAGTAGACTCTTTCACTGTAGCAATGAGAGAGGAGAGGTGCTTTCTGTGTTGTCTTAGGGCAGGGGAAAGAAGAATGGCTCTCAAAGGATTTTGCTGTTGTTGTAGATCTGCTTCGTTTGGGAAGAAAATCTTTAGTGCAGATTGCCTGACTCCTGAGTGGCTCATCAAACCACTGGTTTACTGAACATAAAGAAATACCTGTACATAGGAAGTTGCAGAAGACGTTCTTTATTTTAAAAATAATAAAAAATAATATCTAAAAATAATCCCCCCAAAAGACATGGACTGGCAGTGTTTTGTGTAGAACCTAATCCAGTGGTATGCTTACAGGAATACCTACAGATTAAGTCCAAGCAAGTTCTTAAGAAAAAAAATAAATCATGTAGATCTTAATGTAGGCTTAAAAGTGATCAGAGCCCAGTCAAAACCAAATTACTCTGGGCGTCTGCATGAATAAATTATTAAGCTGTCATGCTTTTGACATCAGCTGTTTCTTGTACTAGCCTAAAAGCAGAGAGCTTAAGCATTACAATTTTGGATTTACCCTTCTCACATCCAAAAAGAGACTCAAACAGAATAGCTTAGTCTTTGGACTGAAGACCGTCTTTTGAGATAAGAACAGGTTTTGTTAGCAATTGTTTTCCTTCTCGTATTTTAGATGTTTTGTTGTAAACATTTTTTTTTTTTTTTAAACCTGTAGTGGAAAAATTTATGCTTTAGAACAGAAAATGTGGTTTAAATCTTATGGGCAAGACTGAAGTAGTATTATCCTTTTGGAGAGCAGTGTTAAGGCCTTTAAGCCTGCTTGTTGCAAAATCTAGTTCTGTTATTTCTGTTGGCTATGGTTAGTGTTTGTGGTGTAACAACGTGTTATGGAAACAGCTGCATTTGTACCTCTATCTTCAGACAATTCGTTATTTAAGGAGTGTTGCAGACAAGGTGAAATCGGTATGACAAGAATTGGTCAACAACAGTTAAGAAATATCACAGGATAAAGCAAACCAAAGGGTTGCTGCTGCTGCCCTTGTGCTCTGTTTGTAGCTCTGAAATGACAACAGTTGGCAAAAACATCTGACATCCACCAGGTGCAGAAATGTACTATGAGTTTGGAATAAAAAAGGCTATTGCTATTCATTTAACTGTTAGAACAATCTAATAGTTAAGTACTGTACCCTAAATTGGTATATTTTTTCCACTCAATCATGATTTAGCACCTCATCAAACCTGGTGTTAGCACCTTATCAAATCTAGTGTCTACACTTTAAACTAGACAATTTCAGAGTGTCTACAGCCCACTTTCAACCTGACTGTAATCCAGTTCAGACAGCGGAGCATGTAAAGCTACTTCTGTGAAGTCACTTGTGTTCATAGAAATGGCTTCAAATGAAAGTGGCCTGTCGTCATGCACCTGAAGCAAACAAGAGGTTGGTTGAAGGAAAGAAAGAGTACAAGGATGCTGGAATTCCAGTAGAGTATTAAATAAAGCTGCCTGCACTTTTCTGTAAGGCACCTGTTGTCTGAATTGCCACATTGATACATATGGCAGATATTCTGATGTCACTTTGTTGCTGTGTCGCGCCCTTAAGATAAAAGGCAATTGAGGACAATGTTAGGTTAATTTTTTGCTAACCTGTTTCACAGTCCTTAGTTGTCTGCATTGGGACTAGCATCATTCCTGCAGTCTTAAGAACTGAAAAATTATATGGTAGTCATCCCTTTACATCATGGTTGAGATATACTAGTAGAAGCTGAGAAGTTTGTACTACCATTACCTATATTTTACCTGATCAGAATGTCAGATGTCAATATGTCTTGTGTATCTTTCACTAAAATTTGTTTTTACTTCAAAGTACTTCAGGCTTCTGTGGAGTAAGTTTGGTATGAAATTCATCACCAGGAGTTCCAATTCATGTGCTAATGGCTAAAACCAACATGCTACTTGATCTTGAGTTATTCGTAAACCAAAGAAAACATATTGGTTCTTTACACATACCTCTTGTGACACGCAACAAAAACTGAGACAAATACAGATGTCTCGGAAAAATCTTCATTTTATTTTCCATGTTTACGTTTGAAAAATATTGCATACAGGGGATATTCAGATTAGGGGGCCTGTCTACATTTAAAAATAATAATGTAAAATGAATTTTTTTAGCATACAACAACTTTTATGCTAAGTAAATATTACTTAATAGGGACAGAATATGGTTTTGGAAATAAAATTACAATAATTATCTGAATAATGTTTCAGATTGGAAATGAAAAATATATAAAGCATTTCTGTTAGAAGTATAAAATGTATTGCTGAAAGTCAGTTGGTGTCCTGATGATTCATTGTTTTTCATTGTTATTTTGTTGTTGTTAAAGTAATTTTTTAACATAATTTCGCCATTCCTATTGCCCCTCTGCTAGTTTTCAGGAAAAACTGTTTTGTAACTATGACAAACATCTGGTCAGGGACACCTACTCTAAGGTTGTTCCTGGTTATAGGTCTGCAGAATTAAGCCTATCTCAGACAAAGGTAAAGATAGTTGCCTTACAGGAATGCAAGCTAGTCCCTACAGTAGTAACATTTCTGTACTTAAAACAAAAAGCCCTGAACTTTTCAAGACATACTCTGCAAGACATTTTTCAGTTTATTACAAGTGTCAGACTGGTGGAATAATTTTACCAATGTTCTTAGATTACTATCTAATTCTTAAACAATTTTTAAAATACTTTGCAACACTTAATTATGATCATGTAAACAAGGCTATTTTAGATGATATTCAAAACGTTTAAAGAGTTGTACATCTGTCTAGCTGCCATGTCTAGTTGCCTCTAGCTTTCTGATACACAGTGGGTATGTAAGGGTTACGGTTACTTAGGAAAGTTCTAGCAAAGAAACGGAAAATAACTTTGTTACAGTTGCTCAATTTTTTCAGATTACCTATTTCAAGTTGATGGTGTAATTTTAATAACTGCACGTGATTAGGATTCCTAGGTTCCTGTGTCCTCGGAGAAGTGTCACCTTAAAACAAACCACCACTGAAACAGAACAGTATCATTTAGGTGTTACTAGACACATTGAGATACGTCCTTTCTCTGCTCAGCCTGAAGTAATTTAGCTGCAGAACAAAATGATGGTATAATCGAACAACTAAATCTTATCAGCACACTTTATATGCAGTGGAACTGCTATTCCAGGCACCCCATTCATCATTGACAACAACCGAATTTTGGAAATTGTGAAGTTTTTCATTTATTGCGTGTTTTAATGACAGACTTCTAAAACATGTTCCTGGGTTTCCTGTGTGCATGCCCACTCATCCATCTTGTAGCTTTATTTTGATTTGTAGTACCTGTTACTAATTTCAAAAAGTGACTTTGAAAAAATATTCTGCCTACAATGTTTTCATATCGTTAGGTAAAAGTGAAATTGATGTATTCCCACTTTATACTGTACTGCAACATAATAGGCAGTGCTGATATAACTCAAATGAGTTGATTGACTGCCATGTAATTTAGCCAACGTGACTGTAAATATTAGCCTAGATACCTCTCAGACATTTGTAACCTGAAAAATAATCTGGAGAATCTTGGGTACAGTTCTTGGTTGTTACTTGAGTAAGCTGAAATAGCATTATAAACTTCCATGCTACTTTGTTATTCTTAACACAGATCAGAGTTTCCTTCTTGGATTTGCTTTCCGATCTACCACGTACTGTGAAAATTTTGTTGTTAAAGAAGTTGCTTTATGTGAATAGAAGGGATAATATCCAGTGTTTGAACTTTTTTAAACAGAGGTAGAAGCTTGTTCCACGTCAGTGTTGTTATCGTTGTTTATTTAATGATAGTTTTTCTTAATGTAAACCTTAATGGTGTGATCAAAGGCAATTATGCTTACTCTAATTTTAGAACACAAATCCACAAAACCAACTTCTAGTTACAAATGCCAGCCAGAAAAAAAACCCTCACACTTTCTTCTGCTCGGCATGTGCTTGTCAACACACACATTCTTTACAATGCGGTAAAGACACTTTTAGTTAACATGTGCATGCAACCAAAATAGATTAAAGGCATGTACTCAAATTTTTAAGACAGTACAGACTAAACAATCAGGAATTTAAGGCATGTTAGAAACAGGGAGGGAAAGTAATTGTGCTCATTTATTCAGTTTTAAAATGAAACAAAACCCATTACATAGCTTTCTAATTGACAGGCAGAAATGGATCTCTTGAAATAGTAAGTGTACAAAAAAAGCAACTTTAGGAATATGAGAAAAACACTCATCTGAAGAATGGGACCAGGGTACTAAAAAGAAAAGTAAGTACAGTAGATTGCCCCACTGTATTTGCATTTGTATAATTAAAGTTCCATCACTCAGCTGCTTTACTAGGGTGTTGCTGCTCTGGCCTATATGAATCTAGCCTTTATGTCCTTGTCAATGTCTGTGCAATTTCCATTGCATGGGATGCAGGTTACAGACTTGTAACAGGTGCCAAAACTGTCATGCGGTCAGAATTCTGTTTTAACTAGCTACATGCATAGTACAGCAGAGCTAGATACCTTGCTGGGATCTTGCAGCATGCTCTGCTTTCCATGCAATATGCTAAGCATTCTCACATTAGTTCACTGGTGTTCTAAAGAGGAAACTAGCTGATTGGTGTCCTGAAAGGTTGGCAATTCCTATTTTGAGTACTTATTCTTAAAATGAGTTCTAATACGTACCAGAAACTTCGCAGTTCTGCAGTGTCTATTTAGCTAACCTAAAGAAATCTCTGTTAAGTCCTATCACTGCTGCCAAGTGAAAACAAAAGGCAAAAAGAAAATTTAAATAAATAGCAGAAGTCAGGATTGTTTTGCATTAACCACTGTCTCATGGTCTGCCCCTTAAAATGCAATTCTTGTGCTTGTTAAGCATGCAGGTAGAGATTTGTTTTTGTCAAGCTGCTGTTCAGTTTCCTAATAATCATGTACAGGTTGTTAAAATTGCCCTTTTCCACATGCATTTGATATGTAAACTGACTTCTTGTGTTAAGCTGTCAGGGTGGTAGCTGATGCTTCCCAGCTGCTGGGACAAACAAGGCGTTTCGTGACCATTTCCTGAAGAATGTTCTGTCCTGTCTCCTGCACTCCCCACACTTCTGTCCAGATCAACCTTCTTCCCCCTCAGAGAAAAGTGCAGTTAGTCAGTGTTGGCTAACATCTTATTCCCCTGCTGCTAACCCAGCCTAGACATGACCCAAGTATTGGGGTAGGATATCTCCCTCACAGCAGAAGGGAGCATGAAGTAGAAGAAACTGAGCTGAATAGTTCTCAGGGGATGAGAGGGGTGTATTAAAAGTTGCATGCTTTAAACAAGTAAATGGGATTTCTTAGAACAGGCAGGCAGATATTCACTGCTTAGATTTTTATCACTTAAAAGCAGTTTGTACCAAGTTAGGGAAGCTAAGCCAAGTTTAAGAGATAATATGAAAGACAGGGCAAAAGCAAACCAATCAAGCAAGTCAAATTCATTTTAAAAGGTCCAGCAAAAAGAAACTGGGTCTCAGAGAAATGAGGACAGCAGCTAATGCAAAATAAAGCAATCCACTTTCATAAATGGACAAAAAGCATATGCAAGGGCTGTTATTTTAGTGCAGCTGATATGCTTAAGAGCTATGTCTTAATCTGTCTTTGCTAACTTGCTGCTTTAGATATACCCATGGTTGCATCTGGCTACATGTAGCCTACGGGCCAGCAGTGAGGAAGAAAATTGGTATGGTTACCTGTCTGTTAGGGGATTTTTGCCCTGCCTTGAGAGTTAGAGAAAATAGCATAAGGACAGCAATGCTCAAGGTCCAGGCTTTTAACTTCTGTGCTTAAGGAGTTTTCAGAAGTCCAATCAAACTGTCTTCAGAACTACTTTGGGCCACCTGACTGGCATAATAAGAATGAATACCTGGCCTAGTACCCTTCTGTTCTGTGTCACAAGAAGGGATGAGGTGGTTCTTCTTTTGGATCTCACTCAAAGTCAGTGAGATGGAGTGTTGTATGGTTTCTTCCCTTTGCCCCTATCTCAGCCAGCTGCTGCCGGTGAAGGTTAGATTTCAGAGGTCAGAGAGTTTTGTGTTGAGTCAGCCCGAAACTTCTGTGAGGTAACACTGATTTTAAAAAAAGCAAAGCAGAAATTGAATGCTTTGGAAGGCAGAGGCATAATTACTATATAAAAGTTACATAACTGTTAAAAAAACATGTTCCAAGTTGCAGTTCAGTCGGGTAAAAGAAGCTACAATAATCATCACAGATATTTTTAATCATACCAACAATTGCGCGCTATACACAAAATACCAAGAAGATACAGGATCAACGGGTCATCAGGGACATCGACTCTCTGGTTAAGGGAACGTGAAAAATTTACTTGTACTTCTGAAAAGCAAATAAGCAACTGCAGATTTACCTAATGTAGGTAAAATTTAATGAAGGATGCAAAAAGACCACTGAGTTATGAAGCCTCTGTCCGTAGTTTTGTGGATACTAGAGTGGAATTTCACTTCATCAGTGGGTACGAAAATACAACTCCTGTTCCAACTGAACGTTACTGAGTGAGCAGGTGGGGTTGCAGGGAGTTTTTTATTGTTTCGTCCTCTAGACACATGTAATAGGCTGCAAAATGCTAGAAATAACTTGATTACATTTCATTTAGAAGTTGAAAAGATCCACCTGAAGCGTAAGTTTAGCCAAGGCCACAAAGTCATGTGAGATTTAAATATACAGAATACTCTACCGTGCCAAAGCATCTCAAGGCTTTTTATAGAAGATCTACAATACCATGTTGAATGAATGAAAACAAGCAAGTCTTTGGTTTGAGAGGCAACAGCCAAAATATCCAGCAACAAAAAACAAGTAGCAGAGACAGAATGTCCAGAAATGGAAGAATGAAACAAGGTCAATAAAGAGTACCTAAGGCACCTTGTTTATAGTCATCTTTGCTACACTCCTTAAGACCTCCAAATAATATATAAAACTGCAAATGCTAAGGAATGTGAAGGTGAAACAGCAGAGGACAAAATACATTACTCTTACTCCCAGTTAAAATTCCCATGATCAAAGGATGTGAAAAATATATTTCTCCCAAATGATACCAAAGTAAAGAGAAGAACCAGAGCTGGGAAAATGAATGAAAGGAGGAACCAGTGCCATTAAGAATAAGTTAATTTGATATTCACGAATTGCAGGTCAAAATGAAGTAGAACAGGAGGCTGGACACTGAGATGTGTATAGTTTCTTTAATGTCTAGTGCATTTCTCAGTCTCAAGTACTATAGAAGGTGGAAATACCCCCTTAATTAAAATAAAAAAAATAGGAGAGTGCAGTCTGTACTTGCTTCAGGAAAATGCACTGTACAGCAAGAAGTGCAAAATTGTCCTTGCAAAAAAAAAAAAAGCAAAGGAGAATTTTGAAGAGGGATGGGAATTCAGTTTATTCCACAATAAATAATAATTTTTAATTACCAACTTATTTGAGACTTTCATCAAATGCAGTATGTAGTTAATTGGTAATACAAGCTCTATCTAAGGACAGGCCAGTTAAATTTTGTTCTGGCCCTTCCTCCCAGCAAATCCATACCAATTTAAAAAAAAAAAAAGGGGGGGGGGGGGCCAGGAAGGGGAATCCCAGCACTTCTTTGCCTCAGTATTAGATGGTTTGTGAAAGTGAATCGGCTGTATCGAGTTAGTTCCCTGTTCCTGTACTAAGAAACAGAGCTTATAATTAAAGCTCTCTTAACATAACTGGCTTACTACATGTTTGCTGAACTGGGTGCAAGATGTTCAGTTTCCAAATTTACGTTCCCTCCTTACTGCTAGCCAGAGGGAAATTCATCCCTTTACCTACTTTTCAACACCAAAAAGAAAGAAAAACCCTCTATCCAGCTCAGTCTCTGGCCCTATTTGAATATTAGCTCATTTATACACACACTTCTAAAAATTTCAGAATGCCATAAGAAATTAGAAGGAGAAATTGCCAATAAATCTGTAGGTTTCCAAGTGTGTGCAGCAGAACAGGAGTTAGGTTAGCTGAACACTTCAGGGGATATAAAGACTTGTAAGTTTTTCACATAGTTTTGGGAATATCAAACTAAAGTCTGCAATAGCCAGAAGCCTGGTTACATTTTAATGCATATTAATTAAAAACTGTACAACAACATTTAGTGTTCATGAAGATGATTGTTAACACTTTTGGCATTTTTAGGAAAGCACGTCAAGCTTGAAAGTAGACTAAGACTGTACTGTCTTTCAGTACCTAGATTACACTGAGAATTTGTGCTCACGAAGTACAAAAAACTACAAACGTTTTCCTCATTGTCTGCTTTTACCTTGTGTTTTCCCCTCAGGTATGGCCCATTTCCTGTTCCCTCGGAGCTACCTTTGGCTATATGGCTGGTCTGATTATTGCACCTCTGTGGATACACTGGAACCGGAAGCAGCTTACATACAAAAGCAGATAACTGGAGCAAAGAGAGACAAGGTATTTCTTTGTGCAGATTCCATACAGACTGTGCAAAAGTTGTTGGTTTTATAAGATATATATATATATATGTATAGTCAAAGCAGAAGACTATCCAAATTCATTTACAGTGCTTCAGGCCAAGCATCTCTACTCAATAAAATTGCACAGGTGCTGTTTGAACATGGTGCAGTTTTTGCTTCCTCTAGACTATGTAACCCTGAGAGATTGTACCTTCCAGTCTGAATAAAGTATTTGTAACAGATGTGGTGGCTTCTTATTACAAGTACGTTGAGTTTGATTTTATTCCTCTGGATTTCACTGGTTGTAGAAGGCAGAATCGTAGTTTTAGCTTCCAAACCTGTAACAAGTTCGCTGTGTACTTAATGCATTGTATTTAAATTCAGTAGAATTTCACAGTAAGCCTGGCCATTGTCAAATGTATCTCACGTGATCAAACAGCAGTTTATGCATCTTGAGCCTATTCTCTTCTTCACTGTGTGTTTCTTTGGAGTCAGGATGGCTATAATAGCTTCATCAAAAACGGTCTTCAGTCCTTTCTGTGTCAAAGCTGAACACTCCACATAGCAGTAGGCTCCTATCTGTCGAGAAAATTAAGTAAATTCAGTAGAAATAGATTTCAGCTGTTTAATTCTATCTGTTCACTTCTGCTTTTTTTTTTTTTCCCCCCTCCTACAGTGACACCACAATGTTTGGCTGTGATCTAGAAAAGTTACCTGAATCTGCTTCTCCCTGCAGGAGAACACGAGATTTCTCTTTTGGCCAAAGATCTGGAGTGTTATTTAAGTTGGTTTGGTTTACAAAGGAAGCATATTAAATAAGCTCTTTGGATTGGCAGTGGGGTCCTAAGGTATTTTTGATAACTAAACAGTAAAAAAGAATTACAGAATTACATGACTAATTTATGTTTAAAAAAAAAAAAAAGACTATAAAAATGTCCTGATAAGCATTATCCATGCAGTGTGTTAAAATGGTAGTACAGCATTCTCAAGTAATTCCTTAAAGATGCTCCTAACATTTTGCTTGAGCAGGAGTCCCTTCCAACCTCAACCACTCTCTGATTTTAATTCTCTCTGACTAATGCTTATGTAGTTTTTATGAGTGTCTACACAGAAAGTTAGAACTATTGCTAACAGGGAAGTGCTATTACAAGGTCTGCTTGTTAGCTGTATTCAACAATGTAGGTAAATACTGTTAACTGGTAGCCAGTCATAAGGTTTCATATGTTGCCTGGTAAAAGAATTGGGCAAAGTGGTAAAGGAAGAAAAAGTCACTTGGAAATACGGTTTTTTTCTTCTTCACTACTTGGTTTCATTTAGGAGTATCCAGTTTACCTCTTTCGCTAACTTCTGTCCTTGTTCCACAGATATGGGCTTCTCTTTCATATCATTCAGTCTTGCCAGAGTTTTTGGGTCATCACGAAGATCAATCTAGTAAGAAAGATGGCAGTCATGTTGGAATACTTTTTCTAAACAGAAGTCAGCAGGCTATATGATACCCTCTTTTTAAAGCAGAATTACTTATATAATGGAGTATTACATGTATAAAAATGGAGTCATGTCATGATTCAGATCGTCAACCCTTTGTGCTCCGAAAGCCCTGGAAATCTAAGCTATGAACTACTACCTTTAATTGAGAAGGAACAAACATTTATCCTGTAACTCAGCTCTTCGATTAGATGTGATCATCTCGGAATACCAGAAAGTATATCCAGCAGTGGCAGAAAGATTAACCCAAACATAACACAAACATGTGGGTCACTTTATAATTGAAGCCCAGTCCACTGCCCGCAAGAGGAAATTGTCTCACTTCTCCCTTGCTCCTTTGCTTCAGCAAATAATGGATGTGACCAATAGTTGCAGACCCAAGCAATTCCAGTAACATGGGTATGGACAGACAATTTTATTCCTTAAGTCCCATGACTTTATAGAAAGTCACATAGAGAGATGCGGCCAATCTTGCCACCCAGTTTACAATCCATATATTTGAACAAAATGGAGGTAGCTCATTAGAGAACAACACAGATCTAGGTTCTTCTGCCACTTGGTAGGGTTGTTCTTCCAAAGCCAGAAGAAGGTGCTGTCAGGCCTGAATTGCCAGCCCAAAGAAAAGACACGATACAATGATCCAAATTGTTTACGTAAAGTAGAAAAGGACCAGATATACCTGTGTTCCTACTAGTAAAAAGGGAACATTAGGTGCATATTCCTTCAACTCCGGTACCCACTCTTCCTTCACATTTTGAAATGAAGCAGGATTTACCACTGAGAAGCAGATAAGGAAGACATCGGTCATAGGATAAGATAAAGGTCTCAGACGATCATAGTCTTCCTGAGAAAGAAAAATTCTGTTATCTGCAATATTAAATTGTTGATTGCATTTTGTTAATTTCAACAGTTATATTCAGAAACTCTTCATATTTTGTTGAAGCAAACTCTCTGAATGTTTACAACTATTCCAGGTTAGTTAGTGTGGCCGTTAAAGCAGTATCTGCATATGATGGTACTTATATGTGAATATAAATATAAAAAAACCCTGCATGGTAATACTGATAGAAACTTCTGTACGAGAATATATAGACGACCCTTTAAAAAGTTTTCATAGGAAAAAAAAGAAAGCTTATGGTTCCAAGATACTTGCAGATCAAAGGCTAGCATTTGTTTGACCAAAGAGAGTAAGCGGATGTGACTGCTGTAGGGCCATCCAGGTTATACAAAGCTAGGCTGTATTTAGGCTATTTAGCATACTTAAATGTTCTCTTTTGGAACGTATGTAGAGGTGATATTTAAATATCTCCTTAGAATTTTCTTTCTGTCTCTTAGAAACCTTACTGTCCTGTTGCTAATGATCAGGGCAGACAGAGTAAGCATCAGAAGGGCCCTCTTTTGTCCAGACTCTGCTTTCTGTAAGCAAGCCCAGCAAAGAGTGGGAAGGAACAGAATTAAAGATCAAGAACACTATCAGGGGTTTTTTTGGGTTTTTTTTGTTTGTTTTGTTTTTTTTTTTAGAGGAGTAGTGTGAAACGATTATTATTTGAGTCATTTAGAATCACAGCATTTAAAGCCACCAGTCCTACTGTCAGGGCATACACTACCCTGGCAACAGAGGTACCTAGCAGCATTGCCCCTCCTGTAAAAGAGTCCCTCTACCAAGAGAGAAGGTGGATTTTGCTGTATTTTTTAGCTAAGAGCAGGAGGGAACATGTCCCAGCTTCTCTCTGCAAGGCTTTCTTTGGTCTATGGCAGTGAACCAATGCCCTACTATTCCTACCCTAGGCTTTTGGGTTTTTTAACAGTGATAACTAAGACTGAGCCCAGGCGTTGCAGAGACAGTGAAGAACGTTGGTTTTAGGCCTTGTCTTCCACAATAAACACCAGTTTATTACGGCTGCTGCAGCAGACTCCCTCTTTCCCATGCAAGCTCCCCATCTTAATTAAATCTCACAAATACTGGAATGATTTGTTCATTAAATGTAGAGACAGAAATGTAATTCAACTCCATGTTTGAAATGAGCCAGAAAATTTATTTTTCATTTCCTTAGCAACTGTCACGCTACGAGATTACTAACCTGTAGTTGCACCCTCAAAAAAGCCCTTCATTGATTAGTTCTTAAGTTTTTAAGATGGCGTCACTAGAATCTCAGAAAACGTGTGAGAACTTACTCAGAACAGTTTCTGCTAAACTCATCTTGTCATTTGGAAGTTAATAGCTATGGGAAGAGGGTTGTTACCTTCATTGTGAAATGGAGAAAACATATGGGAACAAGCATGGAGTAGATTCTGCACTAGCAAGGAGACAAACTGCCCAATACTCTTCAGTGCCTATTTACACAACGTCCTTATTTGTAATCAGTATTCTCGCGTGCCATTTTGATTGTACGCTCTACTGCCAGTCTTGTATACTCTACAGTTTTGTCAATAAGCTCCAGCATGCTTAGCTGTAAACGTGGGCTCCCAATTTCACAACCACAGTAACCGAAACTATTGTGTAACTACAACATTTGACAGGTCTTTTTGAAGATCAGTTGTTTGCCTGCTAGTGTCAGGCTCCTATCCCTTTTAAAAAAACCCCACAGTATTAACCATGTCTTTTCCACATCTGTGGATATTCATCAAATAACTTGAAAAAAATCACAACAGCAACTTGAAACTACTTAGCATTCAGTTCTTTTTTTTTAAGCACGTATTTTATATTTCACTTCTACTACTGAACGTAGTTAGATCCTGCTCAGGGTTACTGCTCTGTTTTCTAGGGTGGAGATCAAAATCCTAAAAGAAGCTTCCCAACTGCAAATTACACTGGTCCCTGGAGTACAAAATCTGTATGCAAGAACACCGCAGGCAGATAGTCAATTGCGCTCAAATTCAGCTCTAGTAAATCATATACAGGTTTTCTTAAAAAACAAAAATAGTTTAAAGTCATAATTTATTCCTACTATTGAAGAGTTGCCTTTGCTACACTCAACAGTTTCTAAAAATCTCACATTTGGGTTATAATAACTAGAGTACTGTCTGCATTAAATACTGGAATGGAGAAAACATTGCATTGTCACTAGAAACTACTGTTAGTCCATGGACCTTAAGATATGTCATAGTTAATCCATTTCAAATTACAGATGGACCTTTTATTCATAGCAAATGCTAATCGTTTTCTGATCTCAAAGCCCAGTTACATTTGCATGGTTTCCTTCAAAACTTTCATATTTAGTTCATCTTTTTAGATCCCATCAGATACAAATCCTTATACATTTAGCCACGTCTTGGTACTGCACCTTACTTGCCAAGTATCCACCAGCAGTCATCTGGGAGCGAGCAACGTTACTGCTTTTTAGGGCATGTGCGTTGCTAAACTCTTTTCCTGTCCCTGCATCTATTTATAAGCCTTTTGATTTATACCCTCTTCCATTTGCATTGGGCAAGCTGTGGGTCCATGCAGTGTAATCAAGAAGTTAAACTGAAGAGAAGTACAGTGTGATTGGATACATCATGTACCACAGCCAGAGATGTCCGTGGTATTCACTACAGTGACTTCACTGCATTTACGCTTACTTAAATTAACAGAGAATTTGGCTATACCCACCAGACCTGCGGGCTGAAATAAGTCAGTGCTGTCAGGCTCCCCCTTGAACCTTGTCTGCACTACAAAAATTAGGTTTGTATTGATACTAATAATAGCAGGTAATTCTAATAAAGCCTCGTGATAAGACTGATCCTGGGTTCTGCAAAGAGACCCCCCTGGCTTAAATGTTACCAACATCTCGTAGGTCATCTGTGCTTAAAGACTCCTCCTGCTCCCCAACAGCCCCTCAGAAACAGCAATCAAACCTGAAAACTTTCTCTGATGCATTGGGCCTAAGTAACTGCTGCACTTCGTAGAAGAATCTGAGATACCAAATGAATTTAGACTGAGTATTAGACAAGCCTGGAAAAATCTGGCTGCTTCAGCTATAATTTGTTTCCTGAATCTAGTGTAAAGGAAAGAAATGTGGTTTATTCTAAAATTAAATGCAATGGCAAAATCTAATTATACTAGCCAGTCAACATAAGTTCCATTTTGAATGCATGTACACACCACACTCTACAGCAATTAGACTTCCAATCTAACTGGGGGAGGCACTCCGTGTATATTTAGGCATTAAAAGTATTTAAAGAATTTAACTGGAATATTTTAAGAATGTGAGTAAGATGGGCAAGCAAGCCACTAAGGATTGAAACATGCAGTACAAGTCTCAAAAACTCCAGGCTTACTAGTGAAATGGCTCATTCTCCAACATACTCTGGACTTCAAAACAAAATTATTCGCTGAAGAGATGAATACAGATAGAAAAACATGCTGAAAATATCAGAGTTGTAATAACTTTAAACAAATTGGACACAGGTATGTTGGCTTAATTAATGTTATAGGAAGCTGTGATCCCTATAAAAGATACTACATTGCAGCAGGACCACCCATCCTTTACCTGCTATCTCTGTGGTAACCCAGGACAGCTGCCAACAGGGAACAGATATGGGAAAGGAGATGAGATAGAGGAACAAATGACTTGGCTTCTCGGCTACAAACTGGGAAGGACTGTTCAGGGTTTTTGTTTTGTTTTTATGACAGGAGAATGGAAGTTCATACTTTTAAATTTTCATTTCTCCCTAGGTTTGATATTCTGTACGTAAGTCTAGCAATGCCTTTATCTTAGCTCCTTAAAATCTCTCCTTTAGGTCTCTTTTTCCATGTAGCAGTCCCTAATAATCTGCCTCTGGGATCTTCCACCGCCTTGTACTTGAATACTGGATTTTCACTGTATTTTGGATGTTCAGGTGGATTTGTTTTAACATGTCCAAAATTTGGCTATTTCTTTTCCTGACATTTACCTGCTGAAAAACAGAGGTCTTGAGGAACTTTTTGTGTGCAGACTGAAGAACGGTGCTGCGACTCTGCAGCATTACATGCTTCTTCATTTCAAGGGTTTGCTCAGGATAAAAGCAGAACGCAATGCCATATTTCAAGCTGTACAATCGATTCTGAACTAATACTTTTGCCCGATTCCACGGACATCAGATGAGAGACATAGTTAAAAACACACAAACTGTACTCCCAACTCTGCCACTGACACAATACGTCGCCCTGAGCAAATTATTATCCTCTCTCTCCTCGCATCTTCCCATCTGCTAGGGTGCCCCGTAGGGGTTTGCTAGCTTAATAATGCATTAGTCTTTGCAAGGCACTCCAAAAGCCTTTGATGTACACAGCTTACGTGCAGTGGGATATTTTTTTAAAAATAAACTACGACAAGTCCAATAATTTCTGGACAACCTTTCCGACCCACAAAAAGCCTTAGTTCCTTGTATTTATCAGAAAACAGAAGAGGCGGAGGCATCCTCAGATGCCGTAGTACTGGAGCGCCGGTAGCTCCCCTGTTTTATGGTATCGCGCTTCTCCCTGCCCAAGTTAGAGATGGGGACAGAGGTCCTCACCCTCTCTCAGTAACGTGAGACCACAGGCCTCCTTCTCCTCTGGAATGGTACTAGGGTCTCTCTAGCCCATTTGGAGAGATGAACGGCAATAAGAGGCGGCACCTTTGGAGTCAGTACCTTCCCACACCTTGACCAAGACCTTTGGGGAAATGCATCCCTCTCAGATCTGCCTCAGATCAGGCAGTGGAGAAGGTGTTAACCTAGATCTCTGTGGGTGTTGTTTTGTTTGTTTGTTTTTTCATTGCAAATATGAGGGCTAGTGTCTTTAAGCAAATAGGAGAAACTGAATTCTAGTATGTCATTAACATTAGTGGTGGGGGCCCTGATCAAGTTCTGTCACGCTTCTGTTTTCATCCAGGACCTGTGTTTTGTACTCTCGGGGAACTAAAGTACTTAATGATTTTACGTGTTTTGCAGCTCAGGAAACAAATGCTAACGATACATCTCCAGTTATATCATACTGACACACTCTTATAAACAAAAGGATAAGCCTATTTCTTTTCTATTCTGAGAAAGTATAAAGTGGCCGGGGGGGGAGGGGGGGGAACAAAATAAAGCTTGCACTGCTGGAAGAAAAAGTGCAGTTCAACAGCACTAGGCTTGTGATCTCTGTGTTAGCAACCATCTGTTGCTTTCACAGCTTACAACAGCAATCGTAAGAGGAGGTTCTCACTCTCAACCATCTGTTTTTAGAGCGGAAGCCAAAAATAGACATCAGGCAGAGTTGCTGGAGGAATCCAACCTTCATGCAGTGAAGGGTAACGAGTGCTGCTGCTGCTCAAAGGGTCGCAGTGAGGCACACATACATACCCAGCTGGTTTCTGCAGAGCAAAATCCCAGCTAAAAGTCCGAGTTGTAACCCATTTCATAGCAGGGCTCAGTAACAACAGCCTAAAGTCCTCTCTGAATATGAATCGCCATGCTTTAATTTTCGCAGTGCATTTCAAAGCTATCCTTCAAGACTGCATTTTTCATCATTTTCCTGCCTGCAAATAGATTTCCATTTCAGAAGGCCCCCGGTAATTTTCAGAAAGCGTAACAAGTGAACCATAACAAGTGTTGTATCTAACATGCGTCCCAGGGAGTTAGTTACAGCTCATCGTTACCCCAGTGGACACATCCTGCCGTCCTCCCCAGATTACGTGGAATTAAAGGCTGATCTGCAGCTTTGCCATAAGCACCAGGCGAAGTGCTCCAAGAGCAACTGCCTACTGCCGAAGCACATCAGGAAACAGCCTTCACCCCGCTGAATCACCCTGTGGTTTTTGAGTCTAGGAGACGCTTGGGTGGGGGAGGAGAGAGAGGGAAGTGGTCTGTGCTGCCCCATGCCAAGCACAAATTACTTCCCTGGCTAAAAAAACTCCCCAAATCTTTTCAGCCTGGGCTGCGTAACGCTGTAACCCTTTGCAGGGAAGGAGGGTGGAGTGTCCCCAGGACGCTGGCTTCCTGGCACTGCCACTCACAAGGCACCGCTAATGCGGGACCGTTTGGCAAGCGGCAATTTGGACCAATGCAGCGTTGCTGTAAAACGACTTGCTTGTCCAGTTCTGCAGTCCAAGCCCTGTTACGCTGATCGCTACGTTTGGTTTTTCAGTCGCCTGCATCTGTAGCCACAGGCTTCTCAACACGCAAAACAAGATGTGATTAGTCCCTGGCTGCAGGGGAAAAGCACACTGCAGACCCTCTGTCTCTTCACAGGCTTCTGGGGATACAGCCTGCGTTGCTGAAGAAACCAAAATTGTCCTGTCGTGCCTGGTTCACACAGGTTTCCCAGGGACTGCAAAAAGCTGCCGATTTGGGCCCAGCATCTATTTTTAATTCATAGAAAAGGCTGCAAGAATGCAGGGTAAGTGCTCTTCCATTGTATTCTAAAAGTGAAGTAAGCTGATCCAAATCCATCTCTAAATTCCTGTGAGGAGGACTGTTCAAAGGCAGTATGAATTATACATTGAAAAAGCCCGGGTTTGTGAATTACATTTTTTTTTTTTTTGACAAAACTTTCCTTCTGGCATATTTGAGGACTATGCAGCTGTTATGCATCTGAAAAGCTTTTCTGTATACAGAGATACAACTAGCTGGAAGATGGAGCCTATAAGACGGATTTTAGAGCATTAGAGACAAGAAGGACAGAATATTCCTTTAATTATACAAAAAATTGCCTTTAAGTGATCAGAATTGATCACAGTCTTAACGTGGGATTAAATACTGTCCAAATCCTACATCTTGCCATGTTGTGATGCTACACTATTTGCCTAGACAGTCTCAACAGAACCCTCCCTCTCCCCTGTCCATCACCACAGGAACTTCAACTTGCTGGCTTCTTCATGGTTTTCTAAAAGTAGAAGTCCCTGAATTTTCTCCGTAAGATTTACTACTCTAGCATTTCTAACAACATAGCATGGATTCAGCTGACTGCAAGCAGTACCGATGAGCGCGGTTCCACTTAAACACCTTATACCAGTTGCTTAGCCACTATGGAGCTCCTAAGAAGTGGGAGAGTAACTGCGGTGGGCAAACCCTTTCACCCCTTACCCACGAGAAATCACAAGGCTGTGGTGCGTTCTCATGATGGTTCCTTTCTCACCGTCAGTGGTGTTATGAACAGCATTCCCCCCACACAGGATTTCCACTTTCTCCCAGCAAGGAATTCACCCCAGTTTTGGTGACTGCAGCCATGAACAGTCAGGATTGTCCATTCTTTCAGACATGGGCAATCAAAGGAAAAAAGTAAAATTCACCCTGGCACAGGGGACCTGGTGGTCAGATCCTCTGCAGAACCTGCTCTTAGGGAAGACGGGTTCTTACACTGTATTTTTACAGAAGAATATGACCATCAATAAATCTGTTCTCCAATGGAAAACAGACTACAGAATAGAGATGGTTTAATATAGTTATCCATATTGTATCAGACATGTCTTTTCATTTACTAACGACATAAATTCTGCCCAGGGGAGAAAGTCTGATCAGTTAAGTGTCCCATTCCTTTTCACTTTTTACAAATAAACCCCAAATGAACGTTCTTTAGTCCATTGCTGAGCAACAGCTTTGTAAGACAGAAGACTAAGCCTTCACACTGGCTCTTCAAGATTAATTCCCATCATGCAACTTCTCAGAAGATGAAGTCTGGCACCGGTGCCATCATGTGCACATTGAATAAGCGCATCATGGTGAAAGAGTTTCTGGAATTAAAGGAGTCCCTAAGAGTGTTCTGCACTTCGTTTTATGGCAAGTCACGATTTATCAGGGCTAACAACCCTGAAGAACATGGTAAAACACTTGACGATTTCACTGCAGCAGATGTTAAGGCAGCTGAAAAATTGCCTATGTTTTTTCTGTCCGAAGTGAGGAATATGTAAGCTGCCTCACTGCCCATGGCTGGGCTATCTGTTGGTTGTAACTAAAGACACAGCCCAGGTGACGCCTGACATCTGCATCCATCCCTTACTGACTCCGCCATCCTATCCCAGCTGGAAATCAGACCAACAAGGAACTAGTAGCATTAAGCCCTACACATGATGTTTTAGCATTCATGGCTACATCTAATTTAGAGTGCAAGCTGCCTGTGGCACTTTCAGTCTGTGTTTTATTCATCTGAAGCAATAAGCTCACCTAGGATGCTGATAGATGTTCCTTTGCTCTGGAGAATAATGCTGCCACCTGCATTTTTATACACACACCAGCAAGTGCCGGCCATCGCAAAGAATTATTGCACGTGTGCCACAACATGCGTGCAGCACGGAGCCGAATTAAAACAGACTGAAGACAGTAGCCGCCAACGCATCAAATGACACAACCTCTTCAGAACCACTGAAAGTGTCCTGTAGCGTTCAGACATATTTTTCTTAACACAAATCATCCAGTCACCAGCCTGCAGCGTTCAGACACAATTTTCTTAACACAAATCATCCAGTCACCAGCCCAAACCAAAAGACCACTTATAAAACCACAGAACAGAGCAGTAAAAAAGATACAACTCCCCTCCTCTCGGCCCTCATTTTGCATTTTTTCTCATTAGAGGAAGGGCAATTTTGTTAGAAATGTAACTGCTAACTTGGAGGTTTAAAAAAAAAGTCCTGAAGCTCTGTCCCAAAGCATCCATTTTAGTAATGGTTTTATAATTCACAATAAAACTGCAGGATTTGGAATCAGTGTGCTTTATATTATTTCTTAAAGCCCAGGTTCTTGGAGTCTCATGATCATATAAAGAAAAATCACATCCTTTTCATCTCTACATGAAAGGTAAATTTCTAGTCCCCCCTAGATATAGAGAAAACTCGAATACGTGAAGCCCAAGCGCTTAACGAAAACCCACATCCAGCAACGGGGAAAAGAGTCTCAAACCATTTTAATTTCCTACGGTTTTTAGGTAGTGGTGTCTGTGGATAGGAATAGCTGACTCATCATTTTGAATTCCCGAGACTGACAAAACCTCGGTATTACTGAAATAAGTTTTCTATCCACTTTGTCCGTGAGTTCTCAATAAAGGAATGGGAACAAAGCTACTGATATCAGCAATAAGATGCCTGCTAACACAGAGCTTTGGATCAGACCCTAACACACATTATAAGTCCTTCTGCATTGTAGGTCTGCGCTACAGAGACAGTACTCTAGTCTAAATTATATTCAGTTTGTTTTAAAACGTAGTTTGGAGGATGAATCGCAAGGTAGGCTATAAATGAGAAATAGTGCATTTTCCATACTTTCCTGAAATATAAAGAGCTCTTTGCAAAGGCAACAGATTTCAATCAAAAAGTCTGACTATGAACACGCCAAAAATTCTCGAGGTCTCCCGTGTTCTCTATCAGAAAAACTCCGCTGGCTCATGCCGCCTTACCCAGCTGTCCTGTTCCCTCACTCTTGCCTCCCGCAGTACAGCTGTAGCATATACGATACTCAGATGAGTGGGGGTGCTCACCCCATCTCAAAACAAAGTCAGGAAGTAAGAGGACACGCAATAACATTGTGCTGGAAGAGCAGTAATTATTGCTTGTATTCAGTGCTGCCTTTTTAGCTGGTGCTGTTTGGATAGCATTGAAAGATGTCACTCTACTTTGAAGAAATTATAAAGGAGTAAAACTCAGAGAGAACTCTGTCACAAACTAAAGGGTACCTACCGACTCGTAACCCAGGAAAAAGGGATTTTTACTTGACCACATAATCACTGTTCAGCAAGAGTCTCTCTCAGTCAGCAGTCTTCATTAAAACGTGCTTTTAACATATCAAAAATCGACGTTTCAGAGAACCTTTCAAACTTGGCTTGCTTTGAGTTCTTTACTTTGGTCTGCCATTAACTTACTGTTAATTTGGTGAAGACATTCTGGATCTAGATTTTTCGAACCTATCGATTACATTTGATTTTAACATAACTCAGTGCTGCTATTTACAAGTGCTGTGGGGCTTTTGACACTCTGGAAATGAAACATAACTGTCTTGAGTTTGCCACATACAGTTAGTGAATGCTTTTGGGAACTCGGAGCAGCATCTCCCATCCTAAGACTCCCCATCTGGCGGTAACAGTACTTTACCTACCTTTCTAGGAAAGACAAGATGCTTTCAAAGCATGAGTCACAGCTCACAAAGAGGCTTTTGAATGTAAGCTTCGCACTGGGAATATTATTGTTGGAAGGCCATTTTTAAAAGCCAACCTGAAGGTAAGAGTCCCTTTCCTTTTAAAGGGAAAGCCTGTCTTTGCTTAAACACTTGTCTAGAAAACTCTCAACACAGAGGTCGTAAGCTCAGGCACTTCACCTCCTTCTTTTGCCTCGGAAAACTTAAATTTCAGAGGGAGAATCGAGGCATGTTTTTATTTTATCTGCATGCACCCAGCTGTCGCTGCAGAGCCGTTAAGTCTACGTGGCTGGCAGCGTCCTGAAGCAGAGAGCAGCTTCAGCGGAGGCTGCGCTATTCATAGCCCAGCACGCCGGCCGGCCGGCCAGGAGCGAGCCAGCTCCCAGCTTCCCAGCGCCCGCTGCCAGCTCGGCTGGGACAATGGAAAGGGAGCAAGGGAAGAGGCATGCGGGAGGAGGGAGGTGCAGGGGGCGAAACGAAAAGGGGACAGGATGTTAATTGCTAATATTTCGTTTTCAGCTCTGCCAAAATCACGCTATGGGTTTCGGTGTTTGCTCTACAGCAAAGGGTGGCGGGCTTTGCGCCATGTGAGACTGTGCTGGTGTGTTCCAGGCTGGCGCTGGCGCTACGGCTGCGTGGCGGGTGCCACTCAGAAGGAGGGATGTGGTCTGAGGAGGGATGTTCCCGCTTCACAACCGGCCAGCCAAAATGATCAGCTGCTGCCTCTGCTTTCAGCAGGATAACTGAAGCGGTACCTGCCGCACCTGGGCTGCCTACCAAAGCCGAGACACACAGCCAGCAAGGAGTACAAAGATTACTGCTACTTCTTGTTTTATTTATAGTGACCACTGCAAGTTTGGCGACCTTTCATTTTAATAACCACACCTCTACCCCTCTCTTTCCCACAGGCACATTCACAGTTAGAACCATCTGTTTTTACACCTGGCCTTAATGCAGGCACTGATCTTGCTAATATTTGAGTTAGCTTTATGCGCTTCAGCAGCCCAACCAACTTGAACATAAAATTGCTTTTAACATCAGGGCCTTCATTACAACCAAAAAATTCAGTGTATCTGAATTAAAATGACTGCAGCTGCAACCAGAGTAGCCATCAGCATCTGAGCTGAGAACCAAGCAGTGGTTTGTCCTGCTCTTGCACTTACCATGTTTTGTGGCTACTGTTTTGGTGACAGTCGAGAAGGCACCGAGCGCCTTACTATATCAGACCTACAGCTTGCCCTACATTAGGGCCTTTAAGGCAGAGGAATAGAAGCAGAAAGCCAAGTTTACCTCAGCTTTATCTAACCCAGGCACACTAGTATCACAACAGTAAGCGATGCTAAGGGATAGAAATGTTATTATTAGACGCTGCACCATAGTAAGATTCACTCTGCTCCTCCTGTACCCGACTCTGCACTGCCCAGATGCTGGCTCAGTGCAAAACCTGCCCCAGCCAGCCACGCTCTCTCTCAGCATCTCCCTCCCCAGGGCAGCAGGAGCAGCATGGGCTCTGCTCCTGCATCCCCCCACCCTGCAACCTCCCTCCAGGTCCTGACAGTCCTTCACAGCAGAGACCCAGGAGCAGAGCAAGGCTTCCACCTGTATGTGGTCAGCACGTCTGGAGGAAAAGGATCAAACCATGAATGAAAACCTCACTGCAAATGGGATGGAGAGGAGGATGGACCCCGACTGACGTTTTAAGCAGCAGCCTTCAGTATGGAGCAAAATCCCCAAGAGGTAACTCCTGTGTGTCCTCCCACTTATCCCGATCATTTGGGACGTGGCAAGGGGACATGCAGCACACCTCTTCGTCAGTGCTTATGGACATTCCTCCAGAAGTTTTAATATCAAGAGAGCTGGTAATTTCGGGATTATGGGAGATCAAAATGATAATCACTTGTCACTAGTCCAAAAGCACTCCAACACAGTGAAGTTAAAAGAACCCTGATGAAGCCACGGTTCCCTTGCTCAATGAAGAGCAGTACTGACACGCAGTCAGTTTCCCAGAGCAAGAGAGGCTCCTGCAAAGCCAAAGGCATCCAAGCTTCAGTATCACAACCACCTCATGTTTACACTTCAGTGCACTGATGCTCCCAGCTCCAGGCCATGTAGGTAGGTTCCACAGTTCCCATCTTCCTGGGGAAATCGGGACACGCTCCAAGCCCACACAGCCTCATTGCCTGGCTATGTGCAGCAGCAAGGCTAAAAGGAGCTACCGGCTCCACCTCTGGGAGGAATTGCTGGAGGAATGTCCGCTTGGACACCAGCAGCACTGAATTCCCACCCGCTTCCCTGGCGCGGAAGCCTGCCTCCACAGCTGCAAACCCAAATGGGCTCCAAGAGCCTCCACTGCCCAGCAGCTGTACTGGCTATTTTCTGCTGAACCAGGACCTCAGGATTTTCAGCCAGAGAAAAGCCTGCCTGAATTCACACACACAAAGGCGGGGTAAGGTCTGCCAGCCTATAGACAGAAGGTTGTGAACCGCTAGTGTCATTTTTCCCTATGATATACATAAATTTGGGAAAAAATGGGATTTTAATAGATTTCTTCTCAACCTACTTTAAACTCACAAAGATGCGAGGCATTATGTCATCAGTATAGTTACTACAGGTGATCCTGTCTGTGTCCTGAAGAAGCGAGCTAGAAATGAGTACTGGATGCCATGAACTCAAAAGCTTGCAACTCCTCTGCCAAAGAGAAGTCTGTCGCAAGTTGCTAAACACATAACCACGCAAGTTAAAGAGACCCACAGGCTGGCAGTCAGTATTCCAGGCTGACAAGCCTGCTGTGCACCAGCCAGAAATCAAAAGGTCTTTAACTCTTGCTCCATTACAGGTTTCCTGCATGGATTTGGAGTAGGTCACTCTCTGAACCTCCCTCCTTTTCCCCCCAACTGAGAGCTGCAGGTTGCACCTATGTACTCTGCCCGGAGCTGGGAATATAAACACGTTGAAGATTGTAAACTTAGATACCACAGTGATCACGCACCGCCAAGTTTTGATAAAATGATACCATCAGGCCAGTATTTTACAGTAGAACTATTTGGGGGTGACAGAATTAGAAATAAAAGCACTGATATATGCTAGCATAGAAATCCCGACTCTGAGCAGCAAAGAATCCGAGCCGTACAGAAGTCAGTGCAAGCAGCAGGCACGTACCACCAGATGCAGCACGCTGTTTCCTCAACACAGAGAAGGCACCATCAACTCACTCCTTTTCTGCTCTTTACTATAAATATTTAAGCCTTAAAGTAAGCTTAGCATAGCTCTGGGAAGACAGAGCGCGCTCTGATGAAGCAGCTAAAAGAATGAAATTGCTGGACGGGCATCTTCACACAGACTCCCCATGAGCATCTCCCTAGTTGTGCTGGATGTTGGGATGGGGCTCCCGTGGGCAGCCCCGGATGTCCACCAGTTCCCCAAAGGTGCTGAGCTGGGATGGGGATAACAGCAAAGATTTTATTAGCACTGCAGGTCTGACTAAAAGGGGAATTTTGCCAAGAGCAGATATATTTGTAAAGGTAGCCTCATTAAAACACCCTACGTGAGCTAAGGCTCCTCTGAATTAGGACAGCAAGAGCTGGTCCTGGGTACATCAGAAACTGCTCTGTAATTCAAGCTTAAGATTTCAGCTTCTCAGAATTTGGAAAAAAAAAAAAAAGCGGCTTACCTCAACTTTTTACACACCTGGATATACAATTTCACACCAAAAAGTTTTTCTTAGTATAATAGGAGTATCTTTGCTTGCTGTTTAGCTGCAAAGTGGCCACTTTACCCTACCAGCTTTTGAGGAGGCCAAAGGTCACTCAGTTTTGTACTCGGCACATTCCGACAGGGCGGGATACCACAAAACCACCTCCGTTAAGGTTACGCAGAGCTAACGACACACGCTCCCATTAATAGCAACAAGCCAGCATAAGCAGTTTGGGACAGCATCCACAAATAAGCTATGCATACGTACAGTAGTGCTAGGGTCGCTTTTACATTTTTCCAACGCTCATTATAAAAATAAAAATAAAAATACATGCATATTAACCAAATGCTTTATTTGCCTGAGCACTAGGTTCTCATTTTGCAGCATACTTGAGCAGAATTTTACAAGCTGTGTTTTGAACCAATTACTACAGAAAAAATCAGGACTACGACAGTAATAAGAAATGCACTTAGCTGGCATAAATTTGACTAGTTTGTGTTCACGTCAGTGAGATGACAATCATGAAGTCAGCCTTTTTGGGACAGTGTCACCCATCAGCTTTCTGGAAACAGGGCTGTTTCCTACAATTCTCATGGAATTAATTTTATTACTGACTTCAGGCCTAGCAAAGATATAAAAGACTGGTTAAACCTCACTTAAGGCTGTCTGCAGATCTAAAAAGGTACACTAATTTACGCAGCCGTCGTTCAATTAAGTATAGGAAATAACACAGTTAAAAAATACAGCTTCGGTGTACGTGAGCCAGCCGAGATTATCTTACTAGCTGCTCTTTACAAGGAGGAAGCATGTCTGAGGTCATGTGAGACCAAAACACATGCTCACATCGCAAGCAGAAGTTTTAATGTTAAGGAATACACAGCTTTACGAAAATCCAGGTGGCGTTTCCGTATATGCCCCTGCACCTCCCGGGCTGCGGCCTGTCACAAACTATTTTGTTTCTGCTAAGGCATCTCCGGAGAGCCGGGAGTGCTTTATCCCAGGAGGCCGTGGTCAGCCCGCCGCTGGTGCCGGGCAAGTCAGGCTAACCAAGAAGTGATGTGAACAACGGAGCCCGCTACACCGGTGACCCCCTGCGAAACACCCACCATTTCACCCCTGGATTAAAGTTACGGCAGACGGGTGCTGACACACAGCATCTTTCACAACAGGCTGTGACAATCCCAACCAAACGAGCCACCTGGGTTGTCTGGGACAGCAAGGGAAACCCGGGTTATCTCAAAGGCTGGGAATTCGCGTTTTCCCATGTTCCAGCTCCAAGTCGGACAACTCTTTGCAGCCGTTTAAGAGCTGCTCGGCGCGGAGGAAGGCGGCGAGCGGCGGCGGCCCGGCTCCCTACCGGACCCGCGGCGCTCCCGGCTGCGGGGCCCCCCCGCGCTGAAGGAGGCGCGTCCCCCCCCGCCACCGGAGGGTCGGTACCCGGGGGCGGGGGGTGACGGCGGGGGGGTGACGGCGGGGCTGATGCCCGGCTCGTCCCGCCGCGCCGGCCCGGCCGCAGCTCCCCCGCCGCCGGCCACGCACCGCTAAAAATAAAGCCCGTCCT
>VZSF01002177.1:188334-220479 GCA_013398295.1 Chionis minor
AATAATAATTATTTTTTAATTTATTTTTTTTTTCTGCGCTGTTTCTTGTCTTTGGGTCCGAAATTCAGGCGCGGTCGTGTGTTTGAGGACACTGACGCCTGCGGTTTAAAGCGCGGTACCCCCTTTGGAAGGCCAAAAGACCAGAGGATGAGATCTAGAGGGAGTCGATACTGCGTGAAAGACGAGTGAAATCCCGCTCCCGTCGATGGCAAAAAATCCCACCGTTCTGTGACACTGGGATTTCACCCTAGCAAACCGTTTCCAACTTCACATTTTCAAGTGGTGTGAAACAGACTTATGTTCAGACAGAAAAAAAAAACTTGCCTTTTCTGGTCCGTATTTTTTGCAGATTTATTCTATAAGCCCGATCCAGTTATGACAAAAGGTGGCACGCAGCAGCGCAAACCACGAGGAGACCTCGGTGTCGTACGGTTTGTGTTTCTATTTGATCTGACGTGCTTGAGGGAGAAAATAAATGCAAATCCCACATTGCACAAAGCTCATCTGAATATTCATTAAGACATGTTTTCAAATCAGGACAAACCAGAAAAGTTACTACTTTGCAAGTTTTTCAGCTTAGTCAATTCAACTTTCATGCCTTCAGACCACGGCGGGGGGAAGCAGGGCACCCAGGACTACCCTGCTGCGATCGCCTAGCTCACCCAGAGAACGTCAACCCGAACCCAGGAGCAGACAGAGGCTGCCCCCGGAGGTATTTTCTCAGCCCTCTGGAAGATCCCAGCTATAAAAGAAAGCTGGATTTACCGAGAAGTCAGCCAGCACGGAACTCGGCACACGGAGCTCCCAAAGAGCAGCTTTGCCTAATGAGCAGGTACGTCCTGCGCAAGCAGCTATTTCAGGATGGATTTTGGGACTAGGTCCAGGAAAACTGCTTTACACCCACGAGGGAGTTGAAAGCGTGTGGCCCAGGTGACATCCGCTTCCTTTTTGCTGTTCTTGCCAGCGTGTATGTTTAGGAGCACCCAACACCTGCATCCCTGGGCACACCAGCACCCCAGGCTGCACCATCAGTGGGAAGTACACTTCCTCCGGTCTGCTGCTTGCTTAATTGCTAGTTTTGCTTCTCAAGCCCTGTAATCATCATTTTGAACTCGCACAATCTCGGCCAAATGATTCTCATCCAGTCCACCCTCGCTCTCGGACAATGGACGGCCAATTAGTCTGCACTAAATATTTAGAGAAAACGAAGATACAGAACTGGTAAACTGAAACGCCCGCCTCAGCTCTGCTCACCAGCCTGGCTGGTCGCGCAGCCACGGGGAGTTGCGTAGCTGCAGGATTGGGACCCCATAAAACCTGGCACAAGCCCCACAGTCGATACGGCTCCCTGGAATCACCCGTAGTGGTGCAGGACTGCAAGCGCTCAGGTGGTTTCATCCACAGCATATTTCTTGTGCCTTGTTTTTCACCCTTGGCAGGTGTCGTTTTCCAGCGAGCGCCCACAACAGTGCCATAAGGAGAGTGCAGCAACAAGGAGCATATACTCGCCGAGAGTTCCTGGAAATTCATTTCTTCTCTTGAACTTTTCTGAATTTCAGCAGCTCCCTAAGAATGTGTTAGAGCCTCTGCCGGGTGTCAACTGACATGGCTCCGTGGAGGAATTCAACTCAGCTCTTATCTTGGCACGACAAATACCTTACCAGGAATCACATCATTCTTTCAGATCAATTAACCATCTGTTCTGTGTAATACACTTCCATTTTTCAGCAGTATGAGTATAAAAAAATGTGTCAAAACCAATTACCTACGACAAATATTATTTTAAATATCTGTATTAAAGACACTAAATCTAACAATTTTTCCCTCACTTCTTTCATAAGGTAGTAAAATAAACCGGTATGAAATGTTAAAAGGAAACCCTTATCATTTTGGTGATATTTAAAATGTAGTTTTACTTCTCATCAATTACTATGAAGTTAGGAAATGAAAAACAGTTCAATCTAATTTTTCACAAAAAATGAACTTATAAGGACAGTTTGTGGCTAGTTCTAGCTTATGCACTGAACAGTTACTTTAGTATCCCATATGAGCACTAAACAGTCTGGGTTTTTTTAATTTTAGGCATTAGAGTTTTGCTTTGTAGGAGTTCTGTAAGACATATGAGGCTGAGCACTCACTAGGAGGAAGAAACACAGCTAGATTCCCTTAGAAATAAGGCCTGTTTCAAATAATTCTGATCAGTAAATGGAGGAAAATGTGTAGAGGGAGTCTAATAAGCGATGGGCTGTGAGGACACAAGCCTAGTGAAACCCTATAGATGACCACGCAGAGAGAAGATAACCATTTATTGGAAGCAATTTCTAAGGTTTACAGACTTCTGCAAGTGTGAACATGGAGTGGGACCGTGAAGTAGAATCACGAAGTCCTTCATGTGAAATTACCAGCATCAGGAAAAACAGAAGAGAAAGTGATGGAGCCAAGCCTTAGTAAGGAGCAAAAGACCTGTTTGGAACCAGGGAGTAAGTGTTGTCAATCGTCTAAACTCAACGCATTTTGAAAAAATAAATCTGTCCATCTCAATTATTAACATGTCTCAAAATTTAACCTCAAAAATTACACAGAGGGTATTTTCACCAGCTGTGCTGCCACTCTGAGTTGTGAGTACGCACCAGCATTTCTCTGTCCAAACCCCCCTGTTCACCCTGCCAGAAGCAGCTGCGGTGCCTCACTTTGTCACCGGATTGATGTCACCGCTAGAGAGAGGCCACGCATCTCACTACAGAGGTGGTCGTCTTCTCGTGTTGAGTGAAAGGACTTCATGGGAGTAGCCAACATCTGAGGAAACACCCCTAAAAATGCCAAGTCCCAGCCAAAGCCCAAAGTGATGGGTGGAAACCACTCAAATTAGTCCCACCAAAATTCCATCGGACGATTCTTTTTTTCTAGGTGTCCCTGTCTGTGGTTTATGATGGTTTATGGTTTATGATCCTCTAAAACAACTTTTAGACTTGCAAGGAATGTTAAGTCCTTAGGAAAGTCAGTGAAAAGGGCAATGTCATCCGAATGCCCTGTTCACCGCGTATCGTCTTTCAGACCAATCAATCTCTCCTTTTCGAGGAGAGCTGTCCCTAAGCAGCAGAAGGGAACACCCAAATGGACATAAGGCAAGCCTGGCTTTCAGTCAGAATGATTTACTGGTGTCATAAATGGTGAGAATGACATTTTTACAATTTACGAATCCAGTCATTACAGTTTTGCTCCTCTACCCAAGATTATGTAATGCAGAGAATGTTTATGTATCCCAGGTAATACAGAGGAAACAAATCACGTATTTCTAATGTGCCAAAAATGGATAAGCAATTCAGTAGCTGCAGATCCAATTCCTTCTGAATGTCAATCTGCACTTCATCCCAAATATTTTTTTAATCATTTACAAGAGCTGGTATTAATCATTTACAAATTACTGGTACTAATTTCCTGTCAACTTAAAGGGTACCGACTATGTGCTTGCTTCCCTCGTATGTTTCATGAACACAGCGAGGTCTCCAAGCAAAGGTGTGCAGTATATAAAATCAGAATAAAACAGGATGACGTGCATTTCAGGTCATCTGCTGTAATCATCTGATTGCTCGAGCACACTGGCTCTTTAAGGAACCTGTAGTGGTCGTCTTCTCAGGATGGGGCTGAATGTCGCAAGCAGGGGAAACAGCACTTTTTCTCTTCATGGAGCAAACTAGTGCGGTCCACTCCATGGAAAGCTCCCGCATAGATCTCTTCAATTGCCTCATCTTATTCTCTTATTCTATTCGTGATACTATTAACCACCCTAAATAATTTCCTTCCTTTTGCATGGATGGGAGAGTCTGAGATGGGAGTCTTTAGTTGACTTTGTACGTGGCTTGCCAGTAGCAAAATGGTGGCATCAGGACCAAAACTAGAGCCCATTGCTGAAAATAAGAAACAATGTTTTAAAAATAAATTTGGCACTAGCCACTGGAAAGTGTCACAATCGCTACTGTATGTGCTTTTTCTTAATAACTGTAGTGCAGGAACTTTAAAGACAGTCAAAGAACCGCGGAACCCTTTTCTCCATAGAAACCAAAGAACATCAGCGGAACCCTTTTCTCTGAAAAGGCAGCTCCTTTGAGGTGAATACTGTTTGAAATCATGTGAATTCCTTGAAAATGTTTTAAGAAAGGTAAAAAAAATGTTCTGGCAGCTTCAAAGCATCCAGGTTTTATATTTTAAAAGCAAAACATTTTTAATTTCTAAATCACTGTTTTGAATTTAAGTTAGCATAGTCTTAGAATATAGTGAAACATAAATGAAAATACAACATCATTAAACACCTACCTCCCCCAGGTGTCTTGAAAAATCTGGGATTTCAAGATATAGTATTAAACCATTAAATAAATGATGCTAGACCTCTTTTAGTGCTATTCCCTGTTCAGTGAAAGAGCCGGAACAGAATAAATCACTACTCAGCTATTTAGCACTGGGCTAAGTGTCAAAAAGAAGCAATTCTCTTCCTCGGGCCAACTTGGTGACAATTACTTGCAGTTCACTGGACATTTTGTTGGAAATAAAATCTGTATCACGGTGGGGCTTTTCGTACAGCTGGAGTCACCACCATTCCCAGGCAGAGAAGAGAGGATGAAGCCATCAAGCACTTCTAAGCACTTGACATCCTCTGTTGATGCTACCTGTATGGCTCCACACATCACCACAGTATCAGAACATCCCTTTCACGGTTCCTAAGAAATACACACCTCTGACTCATTCCAGTGCTGAAGACCGTATAGTCTGGCATGGCTATTACGTGCCACGGTGTACCAAAAAGGAGAATGAAATAAGATCTTGAACCAGAGACCAAAAGAGGTGTTCTTGTTACAGGAACAGGGCAGGATTTGTAAAGGGAATCCAGACTTGTTCCTGACACCATGTATGTCGGAACGAAACTAATCCCCTGAGATGTGTAGTTCTGGAAAGTTAAAATTGAGCATCGTTTTCTGTTTTACAAAGCATCCTCCAGTTCTACTAGCCTTACTGGAAGTTAAGGGCATTGCTGGTGAATCCGTGAGATAACAGGTTTCCCATTTTGTATGCTAGACTGTACACTAGACTTCCAGAGGGCACAAGCACCACTGCTGTGTTGTGTCTCAGTTTGCTGCTCATGCCTGTGATTATCCCAGACGTGGCTCTCAGAGGGCAAAATTAAAACTTTAGTAGTCTTCCATTTTAGCTAAATGAAAACTATCTTCGAGGAGCTGAAAAGGCCACAAGCCATAACCCTTCAACTAAACTAAATTGTGCCAGAGCCTATTCCATGGCTCTGGGACCAGCAGGTACAATCTAGCCATGTCCACGACACTGATGTCTTGTGTTGGGAATGGAATTGTCAGTCAAAGCTGACTTCTGTGTGGCCTTGGTGAGTTCCTGGGAGAGGAGTCTCCTGGGAGAGTCCTGGTGTTGCTCCACCCAAAACTACCCCCAAGTGTTCTAGGGAGGTCGCAGTGGTGACAACTGAGTCTCAGCATTCCAGAATATACCCTGGCTTTGTGTAATTTACTAGGATGGATATCATCATTGCAAGGCCTATGTGTTTCAAATTTCATTTTTACTGAGCTGTACTAATTGCAATGCAAATTATTTCCCTTGGTTCTTACCAGTATTTATTATCAATTAATTCTGGTAAATCCGGTAATATTTCCCTCTGTGCAAAAACCAACTAACCAACCAACAAATCCTCCAGCTGTAAACATATATATGAGAAAAGGTACCTTTTTAAATTCCACTTAGTACAAATTAATCTGTGCCTAAAGCTGACCTCTGGATTTCCTCCAGCCTTTGATGAAGTCTGGATTTGGGTTTGAATTTTCATGAAATCTGGAATTCTTTCATCAGCTTCTTGGAAGCTGACTCTTGATCTGCTGGATAGACAGAATTAAGTCCCAAAACTAGTTAATCTTCTCTACACCAGTAAGACTCAATTTTAAAGCTAAATGCTGAAACAAACATCTATCTTGATTTGAGGATATTTCACACAGATAAATGTAGCCATATTTTCACACCTGCCAGTTATCAGCTTCCTGGTGAAAGTGCCTTGTAAAGTCTAGTGTCATGCGGAGGTAAAGAATGGTGATGGATGGGATACTGGGAAATGGGGATGGATGGCAGAGAACAGGAGAAGTGAAGGGGAAGGCGGGGAACCCAGCGGTCCCCCCACTCAGTCCTGCTGTAGGACGTGAACCCAGCCTGCACTAGGAGGGAAGGGATAAGTCCTTGCTTGGCTGTCCTCTTCAACACCTTGGCGTGTGGAGAATGCTGGAGGGGATTCAAAAACAGACCTGAGAACAGAAATCCAGACGTGGGGAAACTAGCATATGCAGGGGAGCACGCGGCTGTAAGTGGCTCACTGTGAAGCATGCCTGCAGCAGCACAGTATCAGAGAGCAAAGAGAAACTCTTTAAGTGCTAATAGCTTCTAAAATGCTAATGGCTTAATAGGGCTGGAAGAGTAGAGCGTGCTGGAAATTTTCTCAGGCAGGGTTATGTTCATGCTGATAGGAAATGGAGGGAAGGGAGGAGAGACCCATCATTTTCATCTTAGGTTTTTGTTGTAAATGAACGTGGAACCATAATTTCTGAGGGTTCTCACGTAACACCGTCGATAACTTCATCCTCTGAGTATTTCAGTGAGTGGTGACAACCCTGTTCCATATAACAATGGAGAGAACAGGGCTTCAGAGTCACAGGGTTCCCTCTACTTTATTTCAGTACGGCTGTTGTTGCAATAGTAGCTACAAGCACCTAAAGAACCTCTAAGATGTCCCTATTAAAGACATTACTTTGCTGAAAAGATTCGCGAACATATGGTTAAGATTGCTCACTTGCTTCCATAAAGTCGAGCTCAGCATAATTCAAACCTCTAAGAAACCAGGAAATACAGAGCATAATAAAGCAATATTAGCTCCAACCTTCATAGCAATGCCTCAATATATCTGTAATAGAAATAATTCACTTTTCCAGGGAGCGTCTTTCAGAGAACATTCAGGAGAGCCTGCTATAGCCCAGGCACACCGTCTCTTTGGAAAAGGGGGCTGTATTTGCAGTGAGGCTTTCTTTACATGCACACTGACTGAATCTCCTAGAAACAATTCCATAATAATTAAATTTCATCTTTCCTGCTACTCACCAGATAACAACATTTGGTCACGTACATATTATTAAGCCCACAGAATATTTTCCTTACTTTACCTTGCCCGAGTGCCCACGGCTAAAACATCTCTGCCTCCCAGTGCTGACTGAACATACAGAACTTGGTCACAAAAAGAGGCACGCAGCTATCTTGGGGTACATGTATACGCTGGTCTTTCAGTCCCACCTACAGAAGTGATGGGGCTGTGGCCCTATCCCAGAGGTATGGCCCTATCCCAGAGGCATGGCCTCCCATCTTTCCCACTATCATAGTTTACCAAGTCCACTACCATTTGACACAGCGATACTCAAGCCAGCAATTACTGCCAGTTCCCTGTTCCTATTGCCAGCTCCCAGGAGGGAAAAATAAAGGTTGCCTGAATGTTGACCTAAACTCTGTATTTCCTGGCTTCTGAAAGTCTGAATTTTGCTGAAGCTGATATTTTATAAGGGCTCCAGCTACTGCCAGCAAATCCTAACTCTGCATTAATTAAGGGGTTTTGTCAGTCAGTAAGAAGGAAAGATGCTTCAAGGACCTGAATTTCACTCTTGCCTTAATACTCAATATATGGCTTCAGAGAGAACATCTTTGCAATATGTTGGTCCATGATTCAGGATGAGAAAAAAAAAAAAAAATGAAGCTACTGGAATCCTGAAGTCTCTAGTAAGGATCAGATGCATGAGGGAATGGTAGGCTGGGCATTTTATTTTTTTTTGCTGTGTGTGGGGTGGTGGTTTGGTTTTGAACATTATTCTGCTGACTGGCTCCTTTATGCCGGTGGTGGGATTCACCACTGTTTTGCTATTTTCTTCATTGCTTTCATGGGCTCTGTTTTTAATGGCAGTCAGAAAACACTGAGCTAAGGATGAGCAGGCTTCTTTAGCAGGTATATATAGAGAAACTAGCTTTTTAAAAGGTATGTATAACTTGTTCGAAGCCACAAACACTGCACTAGTTTCAACACAGCTCAATCTCTCTCTCAACACAGCTTCCTATCTCTCTGGGGAAAAAAAAAAAAAAAAAGAAAGGCATTAAAAAAGATAGTTACTCCAAAATACTCAGCGGATCTCACTGTCACATTTTACAGCTGGATTTTCAGAAGTACCTGAACGAGCTCTTTGAGTTGTACATAACCATCTTTTAAAAGTCTGTTCCCAGCTGTGTACGGATGAAAGATAGAAGGAAGCTCAAGTTTTGATCTAGGTAATCTAACACTTTGGTCCAAGGTCTGTCAAAATTCAACCATGAACTCATCGCTTAATTTTTCAGTTCTACATCTCTAAAATAGGATGGAAATACTGCGGAACATCAGTAATGTTAACAGGATAATAGGGGTGAAGGATCAGTGGTGTCAGCGGAACCAGGGGATGCACACCTCTCACCCTCTCCATCTTGTGATGTAAACTATATACCACAGCTGTCTCTTAAAGGTGGCTGCAACCTTCTTGACCTTCCATTTCCATAACGTGAAAAACCTCCTCCCAGGATGGCTGGTAAAACCTGTGGTGACAAGGGCAAAGAAAAAATGTTTTAAAAATCGATTCATGCATTTAAAATGAAATTTTTAAAGAATAACATGAAGAAATGTTTTCCATTGGAAAACTAGTATTAGCATGCCAACCTAGGAATGACAAAACACCTCAGCAGTTCACATATTGATGAATATGCATGAGTGCACTGCTACCAAATTCACTGCTCCTTCCACCCATTAAACCATCATTAGAAAGTAATGGTTGATGCTGGGCAATAACAAAGCTCACGGAGATAAAACTGATGTAGATTTTACCTTATAGTAACAGACTTTGAAAAAAATTCAGTGGTGGCATGAGTCAGCCCAGTTGCATCAGCTTCCATGATGTCTGAGTTTGGTCAGTGGATGAATCCAAACAAAGCAGATCTTGCTTTAGAAATAAATTTTACTTGGCCTTTGTGCTGTTGAGCAGTGCAAGAGAGGAACAAAAGGATTTCAGGCACAGACAATTCCAACACTTCCCCCAAGGAAGATTTCTGTGGCAACCAGTGATTAAGTGTGATTGGAATCAGGCAAAACATTTTCAGAGAGCTGCTTCTTCCCAAGTCACAACAGGCGTGTTTTTGAATTCACTAATTCTTAAATGAAACTGGACATCTTCTCACATGTTCCAACTTATGCCCCCTTCCTCTTCCAGAAATAAGTAATATGATCATTCATTCACTAGAAAGACTGCAAAAATGCTGGGAGTAATGGCTGTAAATCTTTTTAATTTCAAGCTTGATGAGTTGCTCTAGATTTGTCTGTTGGCTTCAGACAAATCCCAGTTCCCTTACTGGTCATCCTGCTTCAGGTTTTCTGAAAAGCCAATAGAAAATGCTACTTAATGTTTTCAGACAGGGAACTACACTCTTTGTGTCATCCTCTAGCTGGAAAAGATAAAGAAGTTGCTGCTTCCTGTGTGTGGATCTCTAGTATCTTACTGACTATGAGAAATCCAGAGAGGCAGACAGGAACTGAGCGACATAAGCATTTGCAGAAATAGCAGTGCATACAGTAAAGATATCAGAGGAAAGTAATATAGGTCGCCTTCCCCCTAAGATAGTAACAATGCACAATTATGAACAACTTTACAGAGAACTCTCAAATCATGGACAACTTTGGCTGAGTTAAAAACCTCAAGTCCTTTCCTGGCAGTAGAGCTGGATGTAGCATAGTTATGTGGAAGTTAGTTTTGTGTGTCTGCATGCAATGGTGCTGCATTAACACACTGACTGCAAAATTATTGCTCCCTGCATTAATTTACTTCTCTTGTAGCCATGGTGAATCAGTTCTGTTTGCTACGTCGTGCATTTCTCAAATTGTGATTGGCAGCAACCAAAATACCTTCAATCTCATTTGTATCACCTACATGGACAGCAACATGATCAGAGCCCCCAGACAGCTCCCAGGTTAGGGGCCTGATCTACGCATCCTTCCAAAAGAGGATGGAAAAGAGTTAAGTGAAAAAAAGCACTAGCAGAACCAAAAGAGGAGTGCTTATGCTAATGGCAGCTTTTATGCAAGTGCCCTGCCACCTGTCTGACTGGCTGCAGGAGGCCAGCCTTTGTGCTCTGCTAGGGAATGCCTAAGAACATTTTAATGGGAAGTGGCCTGGTTTTTAAAGAGTCATCATTAGAGGTGAAAATTTTGTTAAAAATAAAATAAAGTGCAACTGTGTTACAGGATGTCCATGCAAATGGAACAAAGTCTGTATGTGTGTGTTTTTCCTATACATGTATAGCAAGCTCTTTTTCACAAGAATCTTATTTTTCTACTATATTGTCTTTATTAAGAACCTACAGAGGTTTATTTTTCCTTAAGATCCATGCTCTGGAGTCATAATTTTTTAAGTCCTAACTTACTTTGGTTTCATTAAAATTTTTGCCCTCCTTATTGTGAAGAAAAAGTGGAAAGGTGAACTGTAAAGTTTCAAACACTAGAGGAATTTTCAGCAGGTCTGGGGACAGAAGTTTGGGGTCTGATTCTCAGTTTCTCATTGCTGGGGTCATCAGCACTACTAGCCTCAAGACTAAGAGGCTTAAAAAATTGGCTTACTGCTCACATAAGAGTTTGAGCAGGATATTTTCTTTTATTCTTCCTTCCCCACCCCTAGACTAATACCAAATTACATACATTGCTTCAGATTTCCAACATTTCCCAATCTGGATTAATTTACATTTGGAGAGAGGGTGTGAATTAAACTGTTATAAAAGGCTTAGATGCAGTGCCAACTTGTTACTATGCTCTTTCAAGCATCAAATGCTTTTTCTATTAAGGAAGCTCTCTGAGAATTTCTTGCAACTGGAAATCTCTCTCATTGCACAGCTTATTTATCAAATGTAACAGAAGACATACACAACTGAAGGCATTCATAGTAATACAACAGCTCCTGGAGACCTTGCTGCAGTTGGAGGCTCTACCGTATTATGGCCTACAGTAAGATGTTGGTGCCTTCAAATTTCAGTCTGAGAAAACACCCAGCTGTTACAGGGATGCAGAATGCACGAGAAGAGTCAGAAGGAACAAGGAGAAAAGCAGAGGACAGAAGACTGCACACCAAACTGCTACAGCTAACCCAAGCAGAACTCGCAGCCTCCAGCCTGAGTTGCACTTATAGTCCAAAGTGAGAAGACGGGTCTCACACCACTTCTTAATTCCCTGAATACTGTGGGGATGACTTCAGCTTCCATGCTATATTTTACATGCCGCCTAGTAGACAGATATACCTAGTAGTGAATATGAAATCTTTCCTTGTTTTCTGCTGTTCTTTTTTTTTCTTGAATTTTCTCATATACAGAGTGCCTCCAGAGATACAATTCCATTTTCTGCCAAGGGATGTGATATATTTCCTATCCCCTGTTGACTGCAAACACATTCATACCAGACGTTCTAATTAAAACACTAAAGAATTGGATGAGGCTGATTCAAATTCGGCTATGTGAAGGATGGTCTCATTCTTGTTATTGCTGACACTTGTATCAGAGCTGGGTTAGTCACTAAAGACTTTGCTAGCAAATTGTATTTAAGGCCCATTCAACTCCCTTGCCAGCATTCACAGAAATCTCTCCCTTATATATTAGCTTAATCAATTAGCCTCCACCAATTTTTGTAGGCTCTGTAAAAATTATTCAGGGATCACGAATTTCCCAGCAATTGTGATTTCCATCCTATTGGAAGCATTATTGGTGAACATCCTCTGGACATTTTAGTATGTTCATCAACTTGTGATCTTTAGCCTGCCCTAACCTTCAGCTCACCACTACCTTGGTAAGCTCTATCCTTCAAGCTGGAGAATACAGGAAGGAGCTTAGAGATGAGTATCTTGAGTTTCTCTCCAATGGGCCAGCTGAAGCAGAAAGGGCTCAGGGATTTGACGGGAATTGTTGGCGATCTTTTTTTCTCCTTTGTTCACCCTCTCCCATCAACAGCTACAGGAGCCTTAGAGGTTCTGCATTCCTCCTTTACGGGATTTCTTCCGTCACTGCCCCTTTACCGGATTTCTTCTGTCCTTTGGGGGCAAGTCATTGGTATTGTGGGGTAGCTACAGAGTACAGCTCATCTCCCACATCACCAGTACCAGCAGCAGAGACAGCCCAAATGCTGCCAGCAAATATCCTAGTCCTTCTTCCCACCGGTTCAATAGCTTGCTTACTTTTCTCTCAGACTCTCTGAGTGTCATGTATATGCATCAGCTTATAACTCATCAAATGTGACTAACAGCTTTATGGTGCTTAATATATGAGATAAAAGTGAACTGATGGGAACTGAAATGTAAGAAAATACCAGGCAGCAGTTTTTAAACAAACAGAAAACAATTGCTTTAACACAGTGCTCAATACTGTGGGACTCATAGCCATTAGTAGTTGTGGCAGCAAAAATGGAAAAATGGGCTTTAAAAAGATTGGAAAGATTTGTGGAGGATGATTTCATCCTTGGCTATTAAATATGATGATCTAAATGCAACCTCTGACTCAGGAAACTGTTCGAGTTTGCCAAAAGGTGCCACAATGTTCCAGAAGAAGAAACACTCTTCAGAGAGAAACATTCCCTGTGCATTGACCTTGGCCTCTGTTGACAATAAGATGTTCAGCTAGCTGAACTTTGGTATGGCATGAGTGTTTTTATATTTTTCCTAAAAATTCTGCATTTGGCTAATATGTTTTGTATAGTGATTAATCTGTGTCATACAGGGGCTCATTTATAATTCACCATTCTGGTGAATTTACTACTTGCAACCAATAGGATATTGCTGGAACCTATGCAACGAAATATATATATATGGTTCTAATAATCGGGGGTTTACCTAGTATGCAGTAGTACCCATTCTTCCCTGCCATGGCCCACCAATTAAAAATGGAAACTTGTAAACAATGGGAATCTGTCCACACTGTGCTTGCAATGCTTCTGAGTCTCCAATACAGAAGGCAGGCTACAGAGAGACAGAAAACACCGGTGTGCTGCTGTACCTCCTGACATAACTTGCAACAGATCTGGCTATTGTTGTAGTCATAAGACAGTCACTGAAAAAAGCCAAACCCATTACTACTTTATCCAGTGATTGCATATCCTATGTAGCCACACTGCAGCTGAGGTGAGAATCATAGCAGCCAGACAGTTTTGAAAAAAGAGTCTCAAACCCCAGCTCCTCCGGGCAGCGGACTGCGATCACTCCTGCCCAGCTGAGCAGGCTCTGAGCTCTCCTGAAGCACAGAGGTTAAATTTGCCGCTCCAACCAGTCCGACCCAAGAGACTGCCCTGAAGCTTTCTGCAGGGAAAGGATTCAATTAGAATGTTATTTTCGTGGTACATTGCAATATTTAGTGTAACAGACGACTGCCAAAATGCAGGCTTTGTAGTACGGGTTTGCTTAGACAACTTTGAAGATGATCCCTAAGCACAGAAAGGGTGAAGGTAGCCGGAGAGGAGAGGCTTTGCTGAGCAGGTTTGAATGTCATAAATGCACAGTTATGGCTTAGTAATTGTATCACAGTTGACAGATGCTGCAGCAGTCACGTGAGTAGAACATGACCTCATATTTCGGCTTTCTCCCCTCCTCCCCCAGTGATGAGGGCAGCGCTGGCACTTAAATAAGCAGAAGGCATTTACAGAAGGCGAGTTTCTAACTTACTTAAAGGAGAAGCCTGAATTTGGACACAGATATATACTTTGTATGGGCTATTAAGCAGCTGCTCAACAGTGGCAGTGAAGCAAAACTGTTTTTTTCCACTTGGGAAGCGCACTACACTTGGTATTAGGGTAAAAACATTGAATCTCAAGTCACATGGGCTTAGATCATCTCTTCCCAAGGAAAAATCTGCAGCAGGGACGGCAGACGGAAGAAACGCAACCGTGATCCATTCGCAGGATTACTCGGCAGACAGTGGGGCTGCTGCAAGCTCAGATGTCCTCCAGGGATCTGTGGGAGGATACCGCAGCAATGAGGAGGTTGTCTCTGCCCTGACGCTGCCCAGAAGCCACTCTGGATGCTCTGCCAGGGGGACTTTGCAGGAGGGTGGAACAGCTTGGAATAGTATTTAATTTCCTGGAGATTTTCCAGGGGTACTGGGTGTCCTCCTAAGCCTGTCCACTGCTTTTTTGAGTAGATTTTGGATCACGCAAGTCTCAGGAGGGCTCTGGGAGGAAGACAAGGGATGATGCTCTCCCAATAGCCAAACACCACCTCAGGATGTAGGGGAACCCCATCTTGGAATTCTCAAAAGGTGCAATCGGCCCCATGGGGATAATTTTCTACCACAGCACTGTTACACTGGGACCAAAGATGAGGCTGGCTGAGAGTTAAAAGTCCTAAATTCAAATCCCAGCTTTGGCATTGATCCACATGGCAAGTTATGCCATGCATGAAATGATAACAGCAATTACTTGCTGAGTTACCCCAATGGAAAGTGTTTTAGAAGTGCAGAGATTTTTGTACTTTTTAGAGTTTTATCAATAATACATCTGCAGTTTGCAGCTATTCGTAGACTACAGACCTGAAACTCTTCGATGCAGCTTCAGTGCTGTTCAAAAGATAGAAATTAATAATTTTCTGTACAGCTACTTGTCTCTAAACCTTCTTTTCTTTTGCCTGATGTTGCTTATCTTCTCTTTGGATTGAAACGTGGCACAGTTATTCTTATCTACCAGTTGCAGTGGTAATGCTTTGGAGCAGTAATATCCCAGATAGCCTTGTTAATGTTGACAGCATATGAGAACAGGATGGGGTTTCTCTGCTTTTGGGTTGCAGCTCCAGAAAACCATTTGCTTGAAAAGCTCTGACTAGCTACAGCAACCCTTATTTTGATTATCCCAGTTGAAGTGTGAGCTTTCCCGAAAAAGCCAGCAGCTCAGTGGCCTGCTGCTCCTGTCCTGCTTTGTTGCTGATCAATTACATGACTTTGCTGAAGACCTCCATAAGACTATTTAGTGTCCTACATGAAAGAAAATGAAAACTGAAAATTTGGGGACAAGAAGAGCTCTGTGTGTGTGTTAGGAATTATTTCTTGACCATAACAAGCAAGGGTCTTCTAGTCCTTTGGTGCGTGCTTGGGTGCCTGAGCTTCTATCCCCAGCTGGCGCAGCACCTCTCCTCCATGGCACCTCCACGGCCTCCTGCAGGGGCTCAGGCTCTGCAGAGCTGCAGGAGATCACTGCAGTATTTTGGGTTTGTTTGCTTGGTCCTTTATGCCTTTCTAAGCTTCTAGGGCAGAAAACTGGCTTGTTTCTTCTGCTTTCTGTGTCGGATATGTGACTGAGAGGTGCTGCCAGAGAGGCACAAGACGCAAGGGCGAGGAGGAGGCCGTCTTTGGCCTCGAGTTGTTCCCAGGGACCTGAAAAACAGCTGCAGTCACCAAACGTGTGTGCCCCTGAGTGCCTGAGGAGCTGGCCCTGCTGTGGGGCCCATGCAGCCCTCACCATGGCCATGGCACAGCCCATCCTGGCCCATGGGCCCAGCCTTCCACATCCGAGGCCCTGGGATGCTTGCAGCCAGCACTCTCAGTCAGGAGGCCTGTCCGAGGCAGAGGGGAAGCCTGCCGGTAGAAAAATGAACATGCTCAGCAATATGGCAGGGGTTAGCCCAACACTGCCCTCGACGCTCCCCTGCTGTGGCGGCCATGTTGGGAGGCGGGCTCCCTGCCCGGCGCCATCTTGTGGCCCCTGAGGGTTGGTGCCAGGAGAGAGGCGGGAGGGGCGCAGCGCTGCCGGCAGCCGGAGAGGGGGCCGGCTGATGAAGCCGTTGTCCTTCTTGTTATGGAGGGGAAATAAAAGCATTTCAAAGTGTCGTAGGGCCGGTTGCTTCTCGGCGCAGCAAGCGAGGGGCCAAGAGCTTCCGCAGCCCCCCTGTGGTACCCGCCGTGCTGGCTGTGTGCCTGGGTGGAGAGAGACCTGCCACCCTGCTGTGGGGATTTTCGAGTGTTTTGACAAGCCCCAGCTCCCTCCCAGTGTACTGGAAGGCACCTTCGCAGTGGAAACCACATCAGCAGCAAAGGACTGCTTCTCACACTACATAACACCGGCTGCTGAGAAGGTAAAATACCATGGTGATAAATACACATTATTCCTGTTCAGGGTGAGCCTGCACCTAACTGCTTTCTAAGTGCACATGGCTGAAAATACAGCTCTTGGCATTTCACCAAGATCTGAGATCCACAGGCACCTTTTTTCACCCAGAGCCTGGCCTGTGATAATGTGGTTTGGGGTGAAACACTGAATTGCAAGTGAATATTTGGGAAGATTAATCTGTTAACCAGTGCCATCGTTTCTCAAATGGTGGTGGTTGGTGGTGTGAGCCTGAGACGGGTGGGGAAAGCTGATTGACCCCCAGTTTGGAATGGGCCTCCCCCTCTGCTGGGCTACACCGACAGACAGCAGGCACGGAGCAGCTCAGGTAGCACTGGAGAGAAAACTCCCCCACCTCCTGACAGCTTACGTAGCCTCTGGAGCTGGATTTGAACTGAATGAGAGCAGCCTGGAGTACTGTAGATAGCAAAGTGGGATCCGTCACGGTTTCAGGTATTGACCTGTTTGTCACAGCATCATCCCATGGGGAGTATCACTTTATCCGCCTTCTTGTTAAAGCTTTCCAAAAAAGTGCTCTTTAGGCCTTTTTGCAATCCCTTGTCCTATATCACTGAATGAAAAGTTTTCAGAGGCAGTCTGTATTCACACTGTTAAAAACATTGATCAAAACATCTAAGTTTCTACAGGTTTATGCCATACATTTAGGCGCCTGTAAACATGTGATAATCTAGCTCTTACTGTTTAGCTGATTTTTTCCTTAATTTTCTTAGTATTAGTAAACTAAGTAGTTATCAAATTATTGTTGTTATTTAGTAAAATGCTCTTAGGGTGAAAGCATTAACCAATCTAACGTATTCTCTTGTAGTCACTTGACACTTTCAACCACTTAAAAGTAATTAAAAATAACTTTTATGAGGTAAAGCAGTACAAGGTCTCTGTGTGAGCCCCACCTAAGACATGAACATTCAGGAGTGGGGAAAAGGTTATTTTTACAAGTTTCCAGTAAGCCGAGGAGGCTTGAGCGTAGACCATCCACGGTTTTATAACACTTACTCACCAGACAACCCCCCCAGCCAGTCTAGGTGAGGAACTTAATTTATTGGTGAAAAGGGCCTCAGGCCTGCTTACAAATATTATGTGTCACTGTAACTGAAATTTTATTCTAGGAGTAGATTAAATGACATTATCATTGACAATTTGCCTAGGGCTTTACAATTTTCTCTTTTGAACTGGGAATTAGATTAAGCTTCTAAACTTTGCTTTTCTGCTCACAATCTGCCTAATCAAAGCAGGAGATCCTCCTGAACATTTCAATGCCCAAATTGCTGGTAGGAGTCCCTGATAGATTTCTCTTTTAAATTTAGCACAGCCCAGAATAGTAACTCTTACATAACATATACACAGCAAATATGGGACTTGCTATAATTTCAGTGAGAGACTGCAGATTTCCGGCCTTGCAGAATAACTAAAGCAGACAGCATTAGAGTCCTCCCTCATATAAAAAGCATGAGTAAATAAACTTATTCTTACAAAGCAAGGGGTGATGTTTCTCTTAGGTATCAGAATATAGTTGGCAACCAAATGGACTCTGACAGATCCTAGCTCTTCTCATACGTCTGTCAGAAGCATTGTGGCCTCTGTTTACCTCAAAGTGTACACGTGTGCTGGACTCCCGCTCCCTAAGGACAGAGACAGCAAGGCAGGAATTTCCACTCCATTGTGGACAGGCCACTGGGGCTACTCAGGAAGGGTAGATAAATATGATCTCTGCTTATTCGCAGATAGCTAGCTGTCTGTGGAGCATATACTCCTCCATGTAGCCTGTGCCACAGATAGGACATCTTAAAGGATTAAAGAAGGAATTGGACCTTTCTGGCATTATGTATTTGGCAGGGGACTGGCAGAAGGAAGGAAGTAGATCTTCAATCCATTTTCATCCCCTCCTGCCTTCTGTTTTCCACAGCTTGACACTTCCAGTAACAGTGAACCACAGAGCAATTGCAGAGCCTGCACATTATATGCATGTGTCACAGCTGGAGCTCAATCCCTGCCATGTTTCAGCGGTGTATCCGTGAAATAGCGCATCCTCTGAGTGCTCGCTCTCTCTTTCAGGCTGACGGCCTTTGAAGGCTGTAGGTTACTTAGCTAGGTAGGAGTCAACAGTTCTGGTAGGCAGGACATCACGCACCTCAGCCTCCTAGAGTCACTCCAGTGCTGTTATACTGGAGGAAACAGCAAGGATGTTCACTGTGCTTAATCAGATGGTAGTAGTCATGTGGACTCTTGGACAGGATTTCATTTCACTGGGATCCACAGATACAGTGTCCTAGAACTGCTGGCACCTTGCATACAGAGTACAGGCTGGACAGTATTTGGCCCTGTGTCATTTGATGAGATTATTTACACAGAGGAATTTGCTTAGCTAAGAAACCTGGATGAAAACAGAAACATGTCAAATAAGCAATTACCCCCATACTCAGAGGCTTATGGAGATCAATCATACTGACCTGTAGTTCCTGCCATTTCCTGGATTGCTTTAAAAGTAAGAAATCTACCAGTAAAGGCATTGAGGCATTATCAGAATAGCCTTGATTTTGCAGTTGCCTTGGGAACTTCTGATTTGATAAGTATCCCCTCGGCTGATTTGGCAAGGTACCCTTTTCTTGTAGGTATAAATGATGATGCAGACAAGGCAGTGGGGTCTCAAAACCAGTTCATTACACAGAGGAAATGTATCACTTTTATTAGAAGGGTGATGTTGCACCAGTTTAACGGTGTGTCCCGTTAAACCTTGCTTATCCTCATGAAGTTTTCCCCAGACTAGTATAGAGTATGCACATACACACACAGCTGCACTGATTGAACTAAAGCAGCGTGATGTCATTTTTTTAGCTAAATCATTAAAACTTCTCAATTAATATTTAGGTGTAGCATTTATCTGTCCCTCAGACCTATAGCAACACACTGATCCTGCTTTCTTGTCTCCGTTAGGAACCAGTCTGTGACCATTTTCTGTGCTGATACAAAAGGTTGGGGATTGAATATGCCTAGTGTCCTCCTTCCTGCTCGCTTCGCTACCAACCCTGGATTTTCTGGACCCACAGAAGTATAGTGCAGTGGTTACTGGAAAAGTAGCTTGAATGGCAGGCATTGCCATTTGTAGCCATGAATATACTCTTTCTGCTCCCAGAGTCTCAGGAGTTGCAGCCATCCAGAACTCCTAGATTCTGTGCCTTTATTCAGTGTTACGATTGCTGGTCAAAGCAAAATTTTCCTAAGGGTTAAAAAAAAAATAAGAGTAGCCTGCCTTTCTGTAGGCAATAGACTGGCAATAAACCCCATGGTAAGGCAAGCAGGAAGACTCCAAAAAATTAGAAATGAGAGATCTAGCCTCTTACGGGTATCTAAAAGTCTTGCTACAATTCAGGCTGTAGCTGCATGTTTTTAACAGTGAAAGATAGTTGGGAATTGGGTGTACTGAATTCCCTGTTCTTCATAGTCTCTCTGTCAAGAGAAGATGCCTTCCTAGAAGTTTGAGTGCTTTTCAAAGGAGAGGTATGGGCTTTAAATAGGAATTCCTAGGTTACTTTACTTGGTCAGTCCTTTGGCAGAAGTCAGACTAGAGGATCATAATTGATACAGCTGAATTTACACTCTTTGAGACAGAGATTTTGTTTCGCCGATAACAACAGGGGACCTTCCTGGGAGTTTAACCTGCATATGTCCAGTGAAGACTGTTGTACATCTGCTGGTGTGCAGGCTCCAGCAAAAACTCCAGCATGACAGTCGCCTGCAGTCTGGGCCATATTCTGGAAGACTGTAGGAAGCCAGTGATTTAGGATATAAATCAGCAATAAAGTGCATAATCCCAATGCTGAGCTTTAATTTAAAATAAAGAGGACTTGATTAAAAGGGTTAGATTAGAAGCAAGATTTATAAATAGTCATGTAGAAGACATTTAAATAATACAAATGCCTTTCATGAAACACGGTACTCGAGTTCAAGAAATACTTAAATAAAATATTTGGATTGAGGGTTTTGCCAAAAAACCTTGGAGAATTCTTGGAGAATTTAATCAGGTTCTTCCAGGTGCTATAAAATCTGCCCTTAGAAACACTTTCAGTTCTCTTACATGTCTTGACAGGGGCCAGATAAATACCTTGGGGTACTCCCGCTGGGTTAAGGTCACCTTTATGCAGAGAGACATCACAATGCTCTACTTAGCAGCATCAGAACAGGACTTAAATGATGCATAAATCCCGAGCTCTCCAGGAGTTATTTTCACCCTCTCTGTATGAGAAGAAAAGCAAGTATTTCCTTTAATCCTGTGTGGCTTCTGTATTAAAATAAGCCTTGATACTAATCCCTGGCTATCTGGATTTAAACTGACATATATCGTACAGCTTCAAATACCAGAACATCTGAGTTACCAATGTGACCTTAAACCCAGAGTGTTTACGCACTTAATCACACCAAAGGACAGAAAAGTCATTATCCTCCCAGTGTTTCCCTAATACTGCAGTGGGTTCCTTCAAAAACGCAGACAGTTTTCCTCACATTATTTCCTTTTGCTGCAGTGTTTGCACTGTTGCCCATTCTGACTTAAAAGAACATCATGAGCAAGGTAAATATCACAGCGACACATCAAGGCGGTGTTAGCAACTCATGTAACTTCAACTATACAAACTACAAACTGGAGTTTGCACTTGAATTTCACAAAAGGCAGATGGCTTCACTTGTACATAAGCACATTTTCTCCCTGACAGGGGAACACACAAATTCCTAGGCCCTCATCCTAATGCCGTTGTCAAGCTTGACCAAAGAGAAATACCAGTAAATGATAAAGCATCTTTGTTTCTGGTTTGTAAATATATTTATGATGGTAACACGTCAGAACAATGCTCCTGTAGTGATAACCTCAGCAATGTCACTTCCTGTGTGCATTGCGCACATTGTATCACATAAATAAAGCACCAACTTGTATCTCCTAGTGTACCTGAAAGTGCAGAGGTTCTGTATAAGATGCTGCTGCTCTGGCTGAGTGTAAATGTCCAAACTAAACTTTGCCTCCTGTGCTATGTAGGCCAACAGGGTGAATGATAAACGGAGACAGAGACGCTACACTGTGACTTGAAGTTGCTTCTGGCTGCCAAGGCTCAGCATCCAAAACAGATGCATTCATTGCATGAAGTTCATGCTTTGTAGGCCTCACAGATGAACTTTGAGAAAGAGAACAGAGCTGAAGTTGCTGAAGGGATGACCGAAGTTCAGGGACTAGGGTTCACAAAGAACCAAGGTGGTACCAAGAGGATTATGTAAGTGCTCTTTGTCAAGGACCAGGAATTCCCCAGTCTGGTAGTGTTCAAAGTAATTATCAGCTCCTTTTTCTAGGCCTCACAGGAGGCTTCGGCCCTGCATTCTTTAGTCACTGGAAGAGAAATATTAACTATGTGGGAGATGGCGTCCCACAAATTCCATGCTCCGTGCTTTGTCATGAGAGGAAGGAGGTGATCCTGGAATTTCAATACCTGTTGCAATTATTCTTAGGCTGAGGTGGAAATACTTTCTTGAAAAGAAAAATGCACATTCCTATCAAAAGTTCTTTTGGAAACTTTCTTTTGTTCTGTTTTCAGTTTAAGAATTTTGGGGTTTGGAATGTTGGGAGACATTTAAAAGGATTCAAAATAAAGCATGTTTGGAGAAAATGCCATTGTTGACAGAAAGGAGAGGTTTTTTCCTAGAAGATGTTTGCCCTTATCTAATTCTTACCTTAGTGGCTGGCAGCTATTGAGAGCAGCAAAGTAGCCAAATTTCGGTCCTTGCGAATTTTAACAGGTAACTACATTTGAAAGGTTCAGGCCAGAAAAAAAATACAGGAAAATCAAAGACAGTCTGTTACTATGTCAATTCCAAGAGTGTCTTTATTTCTTGGGACATGTTAGCTGATGATATATCCAGTGAATATCTATATGACAGGTGGAAAGCCATAAATTGGGAAGCAACTGATCTCTAAGACTATACTTCTAGTCCTCAGGAATTTCTGGTTAGACACTCATGTGAGATTTACTTCTGCTTATTATTAACTGATTATTTGATCCAGTTGTCTGGCAAAAAAAAGATTATCAACACCAGATATTCCATGTGTAAATGGTCTCTGCAGCACAGCATTTTGATGATGGTCACAGGGAACTGTGAAGACAGATAAAGCACTCACTCTTTCAGGCTTTGTTCTCTAAAATGTCAGTCCAAAAGTATATGTTGTAACTGCAGTATATCTGACCATTTGGCTCTTTAGCATCTGCTGAAATTTTCCCAAACTATCCAGTCCTCTGATCCAGCATTATCACTGTTTAAGCCCATCTGATCAGTTATTATTGAGAAAAGAACCAAACTTGTGTATAACACAGAGCTAGAAAGAAAACAATGGCTTTAACCCCAATGCATATCTTTGGTAGCAACAGTCTGTTTTGCAACGTTTATGGAATTTCTCTAGTTTCATATTTGTCAAAAACCACAGCCCAATGAGCACTTCTGTGATGTCAAGAGATGTCCCTTACCCTGAAATCTGAAGCAAGCTGAGCTAAAGAATGTAAGTTTTAGAAGTTATGTGCTGAGAGTGCAGTTTGTGAACGTACCCACAGAAGGTAAACTGGGTATTTTTGGTCAACTATGACTCAAGATTTATTGAATCACCTTATTTCATATGGAAGTGATCTCTCTGTTATGATCCTGTGCCTCTGCAGTGCTGCAGAAGTAGTAGGACAGAAGAAGGGAACCAAGCAAAAACTGAGCCATAAATATCTATTAAAATGAAAGAAAAGAACAGACTTTCAACAAACTCTTATACAAAGACAGCATTTCAGACTTAGTGCCTCCCTGAGACAGTTGCAATTTTTGCACTGAGAAAGTTCTGTTGTTCTAACATGTTCCACAAAATTCAGTTAAAAAAGGGCAGCTGCCATAAAAGCCACTGCATTAATATTTGTTTCTTCTCCTCTCCTATATGTAGGATGCTTCTCGAAGAACAGTGTATGCACCAAAACTGTATTCAGGTCTGTACCTACAACATTTTTAGTGCTACAAAATCAGTACTTTCCCCACCTTTGCTAAACCCAAATACTCAGAATGACTCAGATTTCAAAGTCATGACTGGCTTGAAACTCACAAGAATTCTCATTTTAAGCACACAAGAGCCTTAGAGCGCTTTAACTTGTCATCTGGATTCTGGGCTTCAAGGCTTTTTCTGGAGTTTTCATAATTATGAGAGATGGAAACTTGAAAAGAAAGTGTTTATTGTGTAGTCATGTAATCACATGACTAGTGGCTGTGATTTACAATAAAATCCTTAAGAGCCAGCAGTACTGGTTTTGATTTGTATATCCAGCTTTCACCATGAAAAAAAAATAAAATTAAAGAAATTGGGCTTTTGTAGCCTAGCGCTGAAGAGGGACATAACGGATCTTATGCTCAGTTACTCAGTTCCTGCACTTCAGGCAGGAGGGGAATGATTGCAGGCAGGAAAGCAAAATTATCTGAAGTTACCTTTGGATTCATACGCTGGAGTCCTGCAGGGGCCGCAACAACTCTTACTGTGAGTCAGAGCCTCCCCAGGGCTAGCTTAATTTGTGCTGTGCTTCTTAAGGTCCTGTGAAGCAGAGACTACCCAGGGCTTGGCACCTACCAGCTGTGCTCCCGATCTTCCCTGTATGCTGGAGCTGGGAGAAAAGCCAATGTGGAACTCCTAAACCAGTTCTTCATAGCCCAGAGGGGCCCTTGGAGCAGAGGGTGCTCTCAGCAGATTACTTCTCTCTGTGTGATGATACCAGAACAGATTTCAAGGCAGGGAATACCCAAGTGAAATCTGCAGTGTTCTTAGATGAGCTTGTTGAAATATGCCAATTATTTTACCTTATTTTTTTTATATATTTTCTAATGCAAGTTTATTTTTGAAATGGAAGTAAGAAAAAAAGTTTCCTGAAAGCCATAAAGTTATGATAAAAGTGAAAAAGTATTGCTGAAAGAACATTTTATTTTGTGTTGCATACAAAAGCTCAAATTTTTTAGCCCGTATACACATTTCACACACGCACATGCACGAAGTCTATAGTTACAGTGACTTAATCTTTTGTTTAAAAAAATTGTAGTGAATTGAAGACATACTGATATTTTACTGTCTTTTGAGATAAATGAGCTTTGAATCTGGGTCTGTTTTAGAAATGAACAGAGTTGGATGCTGCATTTAAATGACTTGATGAGGGTTTATAGAAGGAGCCCATCTTACTTTAAGGAGTGAAGCCTCCGACACAGCCCTGCCTGTTAGCTTTGTTATACTGCAGACAGTCTTCATCACTGGCGGCTGTTGTGAGGCAACTGCAGAAAAAAATAGCTCCTCTGGACTCCACACAAGGTTTGGGTTTGCTGTTCTGAAGCAACAGGAGGTGCTGAGTCATTTTGGTCTGGTGTAAGAGCTCTGATATGAGAACATGCCATTGAATAATGCCACCAAGCTCACCCGCAGCACAAAAATGAACTCTGTGAACCTCAGAGCTCTGCCTAGGCAAAGCTGAATTTGAGGTTGTGATTTTGGATCAAAGGTCGTAAAGGGGTGTCTGAGCACTAATGACAGTACAATACCAGCGTTAGGCTGATGATTTTGAAACTCGGTTTATATGACTCATCTGTGGACAAGTAAAGGAGCAGTGGAATAAGCAAAATCCAAGCTCAATTATTGTAGTTCTGAGGCCTGTGTGCTACCAGGCCTGTGTACATCTTAACAAATCTGACATCCAGTAGTTATGACGAGGTAGATAGAAAGGTTGAGATGATATATGTCACTTCTCTTTTAAGGTCAGAAGAAGGCTATAGTGTAATAACCAACCATATGTGATGAAGGATTAAAAAGACCATAGATTCTAGATTGTCCAAATTCACCAGTTACTCATTGACCTTCTAATATCCTTTCAAACACAGACTGAGATATATGTGCTGAGTCATGATTATGCTTACTGGCATCTTCATAACTCTAATGAGTAAAAGCCATATTTGTTGATGCTTATAGCTATGTAGATTTATACACACAAACATATACATATAAAACTTTATCCCTTTTTATCCAAGAGTGGGATCTGTTTCTTTGTTTTCCTGCTACTATACAGATCTCCTATGCAATGCTAATAAAAATCAAAAATCTGTTTTTTCACTTGGTAGGCATTGCCTTCAACACTTGGGCCGATGTCCACAATGAAAACCCCTCACTGATGATCCATGTTTGAGTAAGAGAGTCTCTGTCATTAATTTAAGAGACAATGATGCACACAGCATCCCTCAATTTTGTTTTGTAGTCAACAAGTCTCTCTATTCACTCAGCAAACTGTATTCTGCAACATCTTGGTGGTCACAGATCTTTCTCTGCTTTATTAAAACCACATAGGCTCAATGACTCAATTTGTGTTCATTTTTATTATCTGATTGGATAGCTACAGTACTCTGCATCACCCATGGGGATTGCTTAAAAGTTGTCTAAACCAGTGGCTGTAAATGTAACTAATGATCTAACTTTCCCTTTTAAACTATTTAAATATAAATCACTTTGTGAACTCAAACAAGCACACATAAAATAAATTCTGGAGGTCATTTAAGACCATAAAGCCACATGGTCTAAATTTTCAGAAATACTCAGTGTAGAAAATTTTGCAGCGCTGTATTAACGGTTCAGCAAATCTCAATGCCAGACCCTATAGGAGAGAAAGGTGATTTTACTATAAAATCAAAACCTGAAACAAACCAGATGTCATTCATTCACATACGTCCTCTCACAGCCACGTACAAGCACCAGGATGTGTGCATCCAAGCAAGCTGCTGAGCAGTCAGGCACTGGAGGTGTGTGTGCAAGTGTTCAAGCAGTCTGTCCACCACACAGGCACCAAAACACACGTATTCAGGCAGTCTGGCCAGGATTCCTTGCAATGATGTGGAGGACAAGGACATCAGCTACTCAGTCCTCCTCACTTCTGTGTCCTTTGCAGGTTGGTGACCACGTGCTGGTTTTGCATATGCCTTTTTTCATTCTTTTGGAGCCGACAGGGATCAGTCTGTCCATTCTGTCCCAACTCTGTGAGTAATCAGGATTTTCTGTCCTTTGTCTCTCAACATGGGCGTTCTTAGAAGTTGCACATGTATGTGTGCCAGGATGCTGATGACTTGCTAATCTAAGTGCCATCAACATATGCCATTCCTCTAGGCCTTTTCCTACTTTGTGTCCCTTCCAGTACTTCCACACCCAGACAATTCCCATTCATACCATTTCTATTACAGTTCTCTACAACAGCACTGCAACTGTAAAGAAATAATCCTTGTCCAGGATGACATCCTGAGTCCAGAAGGCCAGAGGTTCAAACATGAGTCTCAGACACCCTAGAAGACCACTCTTACCAGCTAGCTATAAGGCCAGGCTCTTGCTGCCTTTCTCAATGCTGTATTTACTTTTGATTCCAAGTAGAAGTGGTTCCAGAAGGAGAAATTCCCATCCTAGAATCACCAGTGCCTCACTAAGAGATGGAAGACACAACTTGTCCCTTCTCTAAATCAGGCTGTTTTCTCATCTTTCAGATGAGATCCCTATTACTAGACTTCGAGCTTCCTGCTGATTTGTGAAGATGTATTACTTGGCTTTGTCTTCTGAGACCTCATGGCTGAACAACCTATATAGAGAAACATACCTTTGGTATAGAGATAGGTATTTAATGTCTTTTGGAGTTCCTGTTTTGCTATGCTTCCTGTCAGCTACCTTCAGCTAAGTCATGAGATCTTTAAGGTATTCTCAAGCATGTAGCATGCTAAGCACAATTTCTGCCTTCATAAAAATATTTACATTTCATAGCTGAAAAGAGAAAGCACCTAAGCTTCTCCCTGTTTAGACCAAGAGAGTCCAAGTGAGTAAACAGCTCAGGAGTGACTAATGTCACCAAGAGATCAGGTTATTAAAAATTAGCCATTGCCTATTTTAAATCATGGTTTAACATGGCCCTCACCTGTCTGAAAACATTATGTGATCGTTTAGAACCTGTGCTTCAATTTTTCTGTCCGTCATTGGCAAATGTGCCTTGTTTATTGAGAGACCTGGGGACCTTACTGCTCTTACACAAGAAATGCTCACACGTCAATACAACCTAAACGATATTCTCTGAGCAGTTAGAAAGCACATTTTGCATCTGTGATTAAATGTGCTTTAATTTACATTTATAAGCAATTTGATTTGGTGGCTCAGTTGCCATGGGTTCTCTTAAAATCTAATGCCCAGCCTGGAGATAATGAAAAAACAAGCGCACCTGCACAGCATTTTTGTTCGTTTTTGTCATTCGGGGTTCCCCCGCCCAGGACATTTGTCTAAGTCTCTGATACCATCTTTCCTCTAAAGCTTTAAGTTGCTTCTTTCCCTCTGACCACTGACAGAGAGTATAGTCCTCCCAGTCCATAAAAACTTAGTAGCTAACCACTCCTTAAGGTAGTGCCTCCTAGTCCTTCCAGTTGCCACTAGTCAGAGAACAGGGGACTGAACCGCCTGCCAGTCCCTGGTGCGGTGGCACTGAAAACCTGAGATGGTGCTTGGCAAGTCTTCACTGGGGCTGAGGGTTGCGCAGGGGAGCCAGCCCAGGGCCGGCTGCCCCCTCTGCTTGCTCTCTGCAAGCAAAGTTGTGTTCCTCAGCCACTGTTACTGGCTGCACTGGGACTCAGTTTTCCTCGAAAGGTGAAGATAAAACTGAAGTTTCCACTGTTAAAGGGCATAGCTATTGTCATTCCAGCCCCATGGCAACACCAAAGAAACCATCTCCTAAACTGCCCTGTTTTGCTTCAGTGCACACTCATCACACCAGGATATGACCAGCTGAAAGAGATTAATGTGAAGATGCTCCTTTCCCTATTACCATTTTACCTTGCTGTCTGGGTTCCTATCACAGCCCAGCACTTACACTGCTTTCTGTAGAGAACTGCAGCCAGAGTAGGTGGTTGTTCACAGCCACTTTGTGATGACTGTAGCTTATCCCTAATGCTACACTGCTTGGAGAGTACTTTGCAAGTGGAGCTGTTGGCCAAGACTGGGTAATTTAGAACAGTCATTCTAATACAGTGAGACTGAATATACAGGAAACTGTAAGGCAGAAGAAAGCAATCTCCTGAAATTAAAAGAACAACAAAACAAAGTTCTACAACTTTTCAGATTTCTTGGGTAAAAACCAATTCTACTGACGAGGGAGACAGATGTCTTTTAGTTTCTGTGGAAAGATTTTACTGCAGACATTGAGTTCTTGCATCTCTGAAAGAACCATATTCCTGTGCCCCATCTTTTTCACACTCCTACTTCCTTTGTGACATGGAGAATCTGCTTAGCTTCATATTTTTCTCTCCTGCCCCTTTCCCTCCCAAGAGGGAGCCTGTCGCAGGCTGTCTGTGTATGCTTCAAAACTCGTCTCCTTCTCCCAGAACAAGTTACATTTTCCTTCTCCAATACAATGGTCAAAAGACTTCCCTCACTGAAAGTGTGCTCCTTTGAGTGTCCTGAACTCTTAACATGTGTTTTCAAAGCTACTTCCTGCTCTTTGTTCCCTCATTTTTGCTGGGATTTTTCCATGACATACCCCCAACTCTTACAGACCACTGGGTGCAGGGGCAGCCATACGTTTCTTCTAAGACAATCCTATTTAAATGGAAGACTGTTAATGTCAGTGACTCACTTAGATATTTTTTCCCTTTTCAGTGAGTTATATGGCACCAGCTGTGGTAGCAAATTACTGATTCACAATAACCTTAACCTTTCCGTGATACGGAAATTTTATAATCTTATCCAGCATTCATAAATTCCAAATAAATGGGTTTTCCTACCCGTCATTCTTAGTTACTTAGGAGAAGCTTTGGCCTCACAAGCTTACATAATTGTTTGATGCAGGCCTAAATACAAACATGACTACTGCCTAGAAATATGGGGAAATTATGCTGTATGTGCCAAAATGTGAAGCCTTAAATATATGAGAAAGTACACAATATACAACGCTCCAGTGCTTTGCATTTGGCATCATTTATAAAGGTCTAAGGAAGAGGTTTACACAACCATTTCACTTGGTGAAATGCTAATTGCTAGCAACGGTGTAAATGACTCAACAGCAATGCTACAGAGTCCAGCCCACAATTCTTTTCTGCCATATGTGCTGTGTCAACATGATGAATGCCTCACAGGAAGGAAAAATGATAAAGAAAAGCCATGTTGGTGTCTGATGTAGAAAACAGGTTGCTTAAAGCTGTTTTTGGTGGGTTTTTTTAATTTCTTCTATTTCATTTCCCAGATAAAGGACGGAATTGTGGAGATTGTTTGGAGAGAGAGAAATAGATAGTGTCAGAAATTATAAGGTGAAGCTGTGCAATAACTCACCTGTAACAAAACTGTGTGTAAACAGATGCCATTCCATGGGAATTCTTTTCTCCCCGGCAGATTGACAGCCTTTCATGACTCAAGAGGCACTCATACATCATGAGACTAAACCGAGCTATTAATTTTCTAGTGGGGAAAACTGACACAAAGGAACTCACTTGGACGAACCCTGTAGCAAATCAACGAAAGAACTGGGATAAACCCCCAAGGTTTACCCTGCATCATAGAAGAGGTCTGGTTCAGCTTCCCACTAAGTGCAGTGCTGCAGGTATCGGAAGTGCTAGGAACTTAAGGTGCTAGGGCTCTGTGGGGCTCTTCTAACACTTAAGGGAAGCAGCTGGGTATTTAATGAACAGAAAAATAACCTGCGGGGGGAAAATAAAGACAACAGAGCACCCATTATAGACAGATGTATTATTTGCTGTATACAAATGTTTTCAACCCAGAACTCAGATTGGGAGAGTGATGGTTTCTAGGTGAGAAGATTTGTGAGTATCTTAGCTTTGCCTGAGACCGTGGGGTTGGAGCGTGGAACAGAAAGGATCGCGTGAGAGCAGGGACAGACTTCATCTTTTTCTTTACTGCAGACGAGCATTCTGAGACCTGACCTTTGTTACGAGGCCTGTGACTATACAGGTAGACCAACACTTTTCTTTTGATTAATTCTTCAAAAGCCTATCACTGAGTTTTGACAGGTCCTTTTTTGTGGGTTTTGGGGTTTTTTTCCTGGGCAAAGCTTAGCAAAGGAAAGTGTCTGCTTTTTTGCCTGACTGCCTATATTTACAGGCTTGTGCTGAGGCCATGGACAAATAGCTGGGAAGTACAGGCCAGTGAATGAGGGCTGATGCAAAGTAACAGGCTTTTTCATTTTTGCTGCTGGCTGAATGTAAATGAAGACCTGCATTCACTGTGGTTAGAAGAGAACTTAGGGTTACTGTGGTCGTCTTTTAGTTCTGCCACTTATTCACGTGGCCTGTTTTTCAGTCACACTGTTCTTTCACTCAAGGGGAGAACTCTTCCATTATTGTGAGGTCCTCAAGTGAAATATAGAGCCACTTCCAGGCTGCTCTAATTGGCATAGCTGATTCTGATTATTTTCTATTATCCCCCGGATATAAAGAGAACTGTATTACAGTACAACATAGGCCTCTCCCAGTCAGGTCTGACTAGGCCCTCAGCTGGTCTTAAGCAAGTAACAGTTCTTAAAGCAGGCAGGTGTAGCTCTCAAGCTTTCTTCATGGGCATTTACAATCCAGAGCTTGCGTTTTCCCAATGGAGCTTGGCAGTCACTGAAAATAAAACCCTTGGAGTGGGCTCGTGCCAGATACTCAGCCTCTCCATGCTTCAGTCTCCCCAGCTGAACATGAAGCTAGTAATACCTGCCTAGCTTTTCCCCGAGAGATAGATATGTATCTGGCGTACACATTTGCATGACCACTGGAGATCCCTGCATAAGTACATTAGAAATGTCATTACTATTTATATATTTACTTATTTGCATGATTTATCACTGTGGTATCTAGACACTCTCGGCCCATTTAAGAAAGGAAGATTGGAAAGGACACCCTGCTGAAGTTCAGCTCCCCTGCTACTACAAACATATCTATAATTTTCATCACGAACTGCTAGAGCTCTAGCTAGCTCAGTATTCAGTATTCTCCCCCCTCCTACTTCCATAGAAAGGCTGTTGCAGGCCATCACTCTCTACAGGAAAAAATAATCTCCTGATTTCCAACCAAAACATATTTGCCAGCCATTTACACCTTGATTGCTTTTGTGCAAACACTTCACCTTTGGCTTACATCCTCCTTCTCCCTTCTGGGGCTTAAGGTATTTATGCAAAATGATAGTATCTGCTCTCAGTCTTTGTTTTACATGGGCTTACAGGTTCTCCACTCGCTTTATCTCCCTTTTAAGTCTTCTCAGGAGGTGTGCTCGTCCCAGTTCACCTGTATTTGAATGCGAGTGACCAGAATCGCATGACTGAACCACAACTGCACGTCCCATCTCCACTATGGTCTCCGGAATGCACGTCTACTGCGGCAGCTCCTGCTGGAAATACCAAGGCTCATCATGTTTTCTGTTTTCACACCTGCATCAGAGTGGCAGCTCATCGCCCGGAGCCTTCCTTCTCACTGACTTCCGAACGGACGATGCCCTGGTTTGTAACATAAACCGTGCTTATTCGTCCCTAAACGTATGGACTCGGACTGGTCCCACTGCCATTATCTCGGTCTCCACAGGCCACCATTTCTTCCTGCACGATGCCCAGCTGCGGACAGCAGGTCCCGGATCAGCACCGCGCAGTTCGGGTGCACTCACGCGACTCTGGTCACTCGCATCCAACTACCGATTCAGCGACCCGCGGGCTCCCACCGCCTCTGCCAGGGCCGTTAACGAGCACCTCGGCCGACCCGGGGCCGCGGGGCCGCCGCCCCCCTCCGCCCCTGGCTCCCTCCCGGCCGCCCCAGGGCGCCAGGCGAAGGACGGCACCGGGCGGGCCGGGGAGCGCCTTGCGGCCGGGGCCCGTTCG
>VZSF01002177.1:220590-344974 GCA_013398295.1 Chionis minor
CCCGCCCCCCGGCGGCGCCTCGGGGGCGGCCGGCGGGGCTGCGGGGGCCGGGCGGCCCGCGCCGTTAAGCCGGGCTCTGTGCGCCGCTGCCCGCTCCCCGCTGTGGTTCCGGCTGCCGGAACATTCCCCCTTCCCCATCTGCGCCGGGTGCGGTGCCTGCAGGGGTGGCGCGGCCCCCCTCGGTCCCCTGCGCGGCGCTGGGCTGCCCTGTCCAACAACACACACACACCCCCACACCCACACACCCCCCGGGTTTAGGAAGACCCCTGGGTCTTCACGTTTCACCGGGAAACCGGAGTCGTGGCTGAAAAGGCTCTGCTTACGGGTATCTTTAGAAAACGCGGAGAGTTTTTGCATCAGAACGGCTGATTTTCACCCAGAAGGTCCTGTACCCCACTGAGCGCAGGGAGGCATTTTTAGCAGAGTAAAGCCTGTTTGTAATGCGGCCTAATATAGAAAACAGGTTCCAAAATGGATTTTGTATCAGACACGTTTAGTAACTAGCGGTTACCTGGGTTTTATACACATACATACCTGCTTCTCCTTATACCAAGTAAGCTCTCAAAAGCTCTCGGAATTCTGGAAAATATGAAATCACTTAACTTGAAATGGCGGAAAGTATTTTAAAATGATTGCCAGTTATTTTTCCGGCTTTGTTATCCTTATATCCCATAGGGATTGCTTCGTCTCATAGGCATTCTAATGAAGGCTGTTTCAATCCTCGTTTAGTGGTTATGCATAACTTATGTATGCTGAACAGCATGTCTTTTCCTCTTTTCTTACAGCATCATCATGCCTGTCACCCTAAATCTGCTGCTTAATTCTTTCCTGTCCACATGGCGCTGCTCCTTCTTTTAATTTCTTCTCTCCTTTATTGCAGCAGCTTTCATCCACTTTTCCTGTTACAACACACACTTCCACTACACATGCCAGCACCTGCCATTTAGCTCATTTCATGGCCCAGGAAAGTGAATTAACAATGGAGGAGTAGTAAGCTGGTTTCCTGTCCTGAAAGGAATCCTTAATAACACGTGTAGGACCTGACTCTGGGGTCTGCTTCAGCTGCCGTCACTTTGCAGCTATAAAAGTTGGATAATTAACAGCGTTCCCTAAAAAAAAAGTGCTCTATTGAGGGGAGATACTCAACCCTTGTTCACCACAAAGGTGATGTCCCTTAGAACAAGGAAGTAGGACAGGAGACAGTTCCACAAAGGCCATTGGCACTGTGAAGCAGGGTCTATTTTTAGGCAGATCTGGCTGCTCTGAATCATGCCAGAGACCAGACTGGATTCTTTCTGACCCTGAGATTTGAAGAATATAGGAAGGTGTAGAATGGCCTGTGCCTAACCCTGGTCCTGCAACTGCTCTTTATTGCAGCGTCAAAGTTTAGTCTTTAATGGATTGATATTGTACAAATAGTCATGTCAGAGCTTAATCTAAATTACTGGACAATGTTCTGTGTTGGAAAATAGTTATAAAACTGTCACAGTTCACCAGTGCTTTAGGGCATCATGATAAGGGACTCCAGGAAGACTTGTTTGCAGAGACTGAATTGTTTTTTTCTGCATGTTTTTCACATATTCTGAATTGAGCTTTCAAACAGTTAATGTTCGTCTTGCCTCTGAGTTGCCAAGGTGCTTGGTTTAAGTCAGATCCTCTCAATCTTTTACCCTGCAAAGAGAAAGGAACTAGTCTTTATACATCTCACCACACAAGAAGTTCTCATAAAAGCCAAGGTATTTGGTAACAGGTGGGTGTTTGTCCAGAAACAAATTTGGCTTTCTGTTATGGCAAAATGTTTAGGCTTTTGTCAGTGTTTTCACTCTACTGTGTCCCAAAAAGTCTATAGTCTTGAAAATAGCTAAGAGTCCTTGCTGCTGCATGCTGCTCAGTACAAGGTGCCTATCCTTTATACCATCGTAAGTTGTGTTTCAGCTGCAACTTAGTGAGAAGTTATAGGACTGGACTGCAAAAAAAATGGTAGCTGTTTATAATTGTAGATAATAACGTGGTTATTGTCTACACTGAGAAGCATATGCATGTATGAAACTTTCCACAGGGTAACTTTGATCACAGTTTATGTGTAAGAACATAATTTTTTCAGTGGGATGATAAGAAAGACCCTCATCAGTGGCATTGTTCTATGAGAAGTCTGTGTGACAATATGTTCATAAAAAGGACTAAGATGGAATAAGGCCACAGGCCATACCAACAACTGGCAGCGTATTTTGTCACTCTTTAGCTCGCAGCAGAGCTCTTTCATTGCCATCCATGGTCCTCTAGATCAGCTAGAGTTCATTCTTACCTGGTAAGAATGCCTGGTAAGAAGTACTTTCAGGACCCAGAACCGTGACACAATTAGGAATCTTCTTCATGGCCTTCTATTGAAATTGGGGTTATTCTGTCAATAAAGCCAATAATCTGTTTGGGTTTGGTTTTGAAAAACACAAACCAACCTGTGTGGGGAGACCAGAGTCTGTCAAGGAAACCATGCCTACCACTCCTTCCTTCTAGGATTTTAAGATATCTGCAGATTATGAAATGTTTGTCTTTATCCTCACTTATCCCCAAGAGAGGGAGATTTTAGTAGAAGGTGAACAGCTGGATGGTCCAGGAAGGGGTGGAAGGAGAGAGACATTGTAGAGATCTTAGAAGCCACAAAGACTTTCACAAAGGGAGTGATACGCCTCAACAGTGGGTGTCTAGGTTTCACCTTGCAGTAGCAAATTAGTGGACTGGAACTGCAGCATGGCAGTAACTTTCTTCTTCCTGAAGTGAAGAATGCTAGCCTAGCTGCAAAGCAAAGTAATGCAAAAGTAACGTAAAATCTGTTTCTTCTGCATCAAACTCTAAATCAAGCATAATGTTTCTAATTCACATTCTAGGGGCTGTAAGAGTTCTTCCTCTTTATTAGTGTGTGTGTGTGTGTATCTGATAACCCAGACTTGCATGGGTGATAAAGTTTTAATAAAAAAGAAACAGTCAAAAACATTTTCAGGGTTTATGGCTGGTTCTATTTACCAACTTGAGCTTGACAGTGGGGAATGAGGGTTTGATATACATTTCTTCCTTTTGCTTGCTCATTTTGAGCTGAAGTCTACACTTGCATAGTCTAAACAGGTTTACAGTGGTGCCAAGCTGAGGCTCACAGAGAACTTTCAAAAATGAGCAGTATGATTTATGACTGGAGAGAGGTATGAATATTCTCTTTTTAAATGATTTCTAAGCTCACGGTGGGGATTTTGTCTTGTGCAGGTTGAATTAGAAAGATGAGACTAGACCTGGCTTCCTTAGTTTTCTTCTCAGCTATTGTAGGCAGCTGTGCCATGTAATCCCTTTTATACCCCGCAGTTGGCTATAATCAGTATAAAAGTAATGAAGAGTGTCTCAGTGAACTGGTTCAGCTCCCAGCATAACCTCTTGCCATGCTCTGTTGATTCCAGCAGTGCTTGACCTGGGAATGTCAGTCTTCCTTTAAACAGATTTTTCCTAGTATTTTCTTCCATGATCTGTTCTTTGCTCCCCTGATTTTCTGTTAATTTCTCTTTCTCTGCTTGTTTTGCTTAGTGATTCCTTTTTTTAAAATTTATTTTTAGCAATCATCTAGAACCAAGGAGTCTGACCGAAATCTCTTTAATCTACAATCTAACCAGTCAGTGCTGTCTAAAGTGAGCACAGCACAAGATTGTGCCATTATTTGTTAAAAGTAATGGTCTTCTCTTTCCTTGATGGTGGTTTACTTTAAGACTAATACTTGGAAAAGAAAGCATGTAAGTATGGAGAGAGAAATGTACAACGTCAGACGTTCCTGGCAACGGCTGTTATATTCTAGAACAACCTCCCATGGTAAAGTCAGATCTTCTTGCTTGGGATATTTAGGATGGCATTGCACATAGCATTGGAGAAGACAGTTTTTTAGCTCCTGAGAAGCTGACAAAAGGTTGTAGTACGTATTTGCTTCATCCATTCTTATACCATACTCAATTAATTAAACGGGGGTTTTTTATAAAGGAAATAGCTTATTATCAGTGAAATAGTTTACAGGGCTGAAAGGGCATCAGGAGGACAGGATGAGTTCTCCAAAAACGAAGTACCAGAAAAAACCACAAATGGCTCATTATCACATGGCTAATCCTTCTTGTAAGGTGCCTTTCATCCGTACATCTGAACATTGTGGATTATAGTCAGGAATTTCAGTGAAGGCTGATATGGGAGAGGAAGATCTAATAGCAAGCAAATAATTCTTTTTAATTAGATATAACTCAGTCAGTACAGAAACAAACAGCTGATGCTTTTCAATGAAAAATAACAGCAGTTCATTTCCTTTGTAGATAAGGAGCATGATGATGAAGCAGTACAAAAACAATGCGATCTGGTCTTGAGGCACATAGATGTCCTGTAATGTTTCAACAGGCTGTAGGAAAACCGGCAAAAATAGAAGATATACAGTGGAGAATTTAATCGGGTGGGGAAATCCAATGTATTCTTTCTTCCTTCCCCAGCACTGCTCATACAGACGTGGACAGTTGATCTCCAGTCTGAATTACAGCCTGATCCAGCCATTAATATTTCAAGGACGAGCACTGGCACTGACACTTGTTGTGAGCCACTGAAAACCACTAGAACTCATGCAGGAGTGCCAATGAATTGCAGACTGATGGCATTGCTTAGTTAGGCAAACCATTTGGCTAATGTTTGATGGGGTACACTAAAATACCTCTGAATACCTGAATATTCTGGCACTGAATTCTGCGTTTCTTATGCTTGAAGCTATTTTTCTGGTCTAGTAGCATAGGCAGGAAGAGCAATATTCTGTATATTTTTATATCAGCCACAGAATTTTTCTTTAAATCCCAGATGACGAGTCAAATAATATACATTTTCTAAGAACTTGCATGTGAAGTCACTTGAGGTTATTGCTGCTACTAATTTTTTACTCCTTTGGAGACTGGTTCTTGGTTCATATCCCAATCACCCAAAAGAGACTTCTGGGACTTCCATTCAGCACACTGCTGCAAGACTGAAATGCTGCTCCTTTTAACTATGGTAAGAACAGCATCATGCTGTATATTAAGTTGCTGGTAGTTGCTTTAAAATCTAGCATGAGAACTAGGAATCTAACATGAGAGTTCTGGTGTCCCTGAAGAATTATTCTGATCCACATCATAATTGAATTAGACTAGTGTTAAGTTTTTCCTTTGTGGTCTTTGTCCATGGTAGACTACAAGTGTTCATGAAATATATGATATCTCAGAAATTCCATACTACTATGTATTCAAACTATTTCACAGCACTACTTTATGGATTAATTTTCCTGTTTTCGTACTGAGTCATCCACGGAGGTATTGCATGACCTCAAAAGACTTCCTGGAACTGATGTCAACTGGATAATCCTGTAGAGAGTAAAGTTATTAGCTGTTCTGCTACTTAAGGTTTAAGTTACAACTCAACTTTCTAAAATATCTCAAAATCCGTGCAATTGGAAGAAAGAGAGGCTGTGAACATTCTTTACAGCTCTTCATCAGACGTGCTATAGTAGATTTTGTAGCATCACCTGCTCTACTTTGCTCTCAATTGGATAATTGTTAGCAAACTGCCACTTTCTTGAGACAACCAGAGCTTTTTTTTTGCAGTGAGTGGCTTGGAACTGCAGTCAGCAGTCTGAATAACTGAAGACTCATTTCAGAGCTAGCTGAGTTTCCCCACAGCTGTACTGCCATCTGGCCTGTTTCTTTTACATCATGCTCCATGTCTCATTATTCTTTTCCTATGAGCTGTCCTTGTGTCTATTAATCATCACAACTGCTTGTTTTCCCTTGCCTGGGATTTGGTCCTCTAATCTCCTCTTCAGTTTCTTCAGAATTTATTCAGTCACGGGGTATTTTTGAGCTGACTGAATGAGTATTCCCTTGCCTCGTAAAAAAAAAGTGACCTCTGTAATATAGGTTCAGACCTCAGCTGTGCCTTGCTTATATTCCCCTCCAGCCAAAGAAATCTGGAGATACACACTCCAGGCAGGCAGTTACAGCAAAGATTTCTGGAACGATGAGTGGCTGTATGTAAACACTCTGGAGGGAGTGTAGGAGAGAATGGGCTGTGGGCCTCTGCTCCTCCTTGCAGAGGGTATGGCAATATCTTCAAGGTTATTGCACAGCAAGTTAGCTGGAAAAGAAAATACAGAAGATTTTTGTGTAGTGAAGCTGCCTGTTGGAGGACACTGATAAGCCAGCAGGCATCTAGGAAGAGTGGCAGTTTTGGGCAAGGAAGGGAAAGGGGACTTGCTTCCATTAGTCAAATCTTGGAGCTGAAAATTGTAACATGTAAGAGGAAGCTTCCTCCAGCTCTGCTGGGCTACAGGAAAAAGGGAGTCACTGTTTGTCAGGAGAAAGCCATGCTGAGGAGTGAGAGAGGAGCTCCTACTGGTTTCTCTGCTGCTTTGTCTTTTATCCATTCTGTTACTGATAAGGATAAGATAACTAACCTGAAGACCCAGATTCCTGACATCAGGATGGAAAAGGGAGAGGGGTCACAGTGAATGAAACTGAGAATGCGATAAAAGTCAAATTTGTCATCAGTCCAAATCTAGTGAATGGTGTTATGCAGGGTGCAGATTTAACCCAAAGCCTTCCCTTGCCAACTCTGGTACAGCAGAAACAGCCACACAGAAACCAGAGTCATTAGTATGTCTGCCCTCTCAATATAAGAAAATTCTGGCTTATTAATGCTAGCAAATTTTTTAACTGGAGTTGCCATGTACTTTATATTCTTACATTGTGTTTTTTGTATTTTTCTGTATATTTTAGCATCTCTAAGTTGCATGGAGTAGAGCTTGTCAATGTTAACCAGTTTATTTACTATCATTTTTACAAACTTAATTATCAATTTAAGAGGCTCTTGTTCCTTCCCTTGCTTGAAATGTCTTCCCCTGTCACCTGTACCAAATGCCAAATTAGCAATGTGGGACTGAGCTCTAAGTGACGGTACAAATGTCTGGCAGGATGACTATGGCATGCTTACCTTCCTTTTCTCAAACTGAAGACCACTTGCGCTTACAAGCGGAAAAAAAGCTAGAGAAAACTAGACTAGTTTCTCTTCCACCTAATTTTTTGAAGCATATCTCACTTCTGAGTCCTGTTATATCACTGGACTCTTCTGCTTTGGACTTTCTTCTGTCTTCTGGGCCCTGTATCCTCATGACTAAACCTTTAAAGTCTTTCTCATTGTTATCAGAAGAGAACAGTTTCATACTGACTATAACTGGAGGTGTCTGGTTAGAGCTGCATATAAAGTTTTAAAGAAAGGACTGTTGGGTACTGTCATAATCTGGCGTAGTTCTGTGCCCTTTCAAAGAGATGTCTGTTGAGGTAAGCTGATGGATGTTGCCTGAAGATCTGTTTAATTAGCAAGTAAGTGCAGGAAACCTGGACAAGGGCTTTCATTAGAAAAAGATCAAATGGAAAAGGTAAACTCTCCCTGTCACAGGTGTTAAATTGTGTCGTAGTTCAAAGTCTACATAAAAAAGAGTGAGCAAACATGAAACTAGACAGTATTACTGACAGACTTACAACGCGCCGCGGGGTTGCAGAGCCCCTTGTCTCTCCAACCGGGAGGACTGGATGACGTTGAGTTTTCCCAATATAAGCAGTCTGGAGTAGAGCCAGGTCAGCATGCAGTTTACCTGAGACCTGGTTTAAAGGCATGATTACTAAGCAATCCTTTTTCTATTTTCTCTTGTGCCTGCCTCCTGTTTTCTGGCTTCTTTGGTGGAGAAGATGCAGTTTCATCCATGTGATTCTGCATGCTACAGGGTGGTCTTAGTGCACTCTCCAAAATACTCATGATTAACTGAAAGATCTGGAGAAGAAAAGACTTAAGAAGAAAATTGAAGAACGCACTGATGAAGTTTTCCTGTGTTCTGATAGGGATTTTCATATCATGTCATGTATCAATCATGAGAGATCGGGAAAGTTATTCACAGAGGTGTTTGTTAGCAGAATAACATGGACTGGTGTTGTCATTTTTGTATCAAAGGAGATCTAATTATTATAGTGGCATTACCTGGTCGCAGTTTTTAAAGCATTAAGAAAGAAACTTATGTTTAAAGTTGTAAGGTGATAAAAAGAAAGCAAAGTGAAGGTGGAGACATAAGCAAAAGGCAAAGTAGAAAATAGCAGTAGCATTTGGCACAAATGTGAGTGGCAAAAGGACTGGGGGCAACAGAGCTGGAAAAGTGGAGGTGACAGTAGTCAAGCAACAAGATTATCAGTCCATCGACAAACACGTTGGCAGTCTCTCAGGCAAAACATGATGGTCTTTGCAAAGCTGTGGAGGAAGGAGTGATAAGATTTAAACAGAGCCAAGATCTAAGTCTGGGAGGGGGGGGATGAGGAAGGATGGTGCCCTGCTTATGCTTAGTGAGTAGGAAGATGATGCTGTCATCCCTGACGAAAGGAGAAGAAGAGAGAAGGGAAAATGGGAAAAAGTATGAGTCTTAGTCAGATTAAAATAACAGACCTGCAGCAAACACTGAACTGTTGTCACGGTTAGATAGATGGTGAATGTTTATGAGTTCCACAAAGTGTTTCTAAGGTATTGATTCCTTCATGCCATTTCTCTCCTTCCTGTGAACTGAATGGCTAAGCACAGAAGTACTTTTGAAATATCTGGTTATTTTGCCCCATCCTCGAGTCTCTGTTTCTTATGAACAGTTTTAATCAAGAGAACAGAGAACATCAAAAGAAGAAACCATGAGCTGTGCTCCATTTTGCAGAATATGAAGTGAAACAGACTTTGAGAACTGAACAAAGAGGAAGTAATTATGAGAACTGATCTTCACAGGAAGTGGAACTGGCAGGAAAATATCTGTCAAGCAGGCAATTTTCTTTTGTAATGGACATTGGGCAAAAAGAAGTCCTGGAAGAGCACGAGTCTACACTGCTAAGTGCACAGAAGCAGATAGAACTGGTAAGAGTGCTCAAACTACTCAAAGCCTGTTGCTTTCCACAGGGAAAGCTATAAAATCTTGTGTTTTGACAGATGTAGTTGTTGCTGGATAACTTCATGGATATCCAAAAGAAATACAGAAAAAACTAATTAAAAGAGGAAAAACAACAGTGTCAAAGGCATTTCAGAAGAGCAGATGGAAGAATTGTCAATGTAATGAAGCCATCGTTATGTACATATAATAGAAATGTGAATATAGCCAGCAATCAGACATCATGAAGAAAGAGATAAGGAAACAACTGGTAGGTGACAGCCATATCCATCATTATATGACAAATCATGTAAGACCATAGAGACAGAAGGCTTACAGCAGATGTGAGGTGCCTCGTGCACAGCAACAGCAATGTCATGCACATGAGAAAATATGGAAAATAGGAAGTGCAACATTGTTTTCACTGTTTTCACAAATACACCTCAAGTATGCAGAAAAACACAAGATCTAGAGTGTGTATAACTGGAGAACAGTTCAAGGGGTAGAATCTCAGCAACGGTGATACTGTCATATTTTTATCAAACAATGACAAAGTATGTAGAATTCTTTTAATGGATGTAGAAGTACCACAGTAAGGCACAAATGAACTGAGATAGCATGTAAGGAAGCATGGCCCATTCTAAAACATTAACATTACTCGTATCAGCACGACTCCCAGGATACAGAACATACCTGTTCCATATAGCTGGGGTATGCAAAGATAAAACCACCAAAACTTAGGTTTCTATGTAATTAATGTGCACTAGCAAAAAGCACGGAACTGAAAGGCCTTGAGTCTGTAAAGCTGGTTAGGTCCCAATGACAGTGGAGTCATTTGGAGGATTGCAGAGTGGAAGACATTTTTTGGAACCTTAATGTTTCTGGAGGTGTCCCTTCTGTGACATTGCATCACTGAAATCTCTAAATGCAGAGGCTGCCACGCATGCACTGAAGAGGAAGAAGCTGTTTCCATCACTGTTGAGGAAGAAAACTAAGGAAGTATAAATTACTCATCTGGCATATTTGAGAATGAAAGAAAAGGTGAAGGAAGCATTGCAGGGCAAAATAGGCTAACCCTTTTATCCATAGGTGAAGGCTGCAGGCCAGACTTAATGGAATCAAATGAGATTAAAAGGAAGAGATAATTTATACTGTCAGTTTATTATAAGAAGCAGGTACCAGAAAAGCCTGTGTGTGGGAGGTGTCCAGAGCAGCAGGCAGAATCATTGGAACAGGCTGCCCAGGGAAGTGGTTGAGTCACCATCCCTGGAGGTATTTAAAAAACATGTAGATGTAGTGCTGAGGGGAAATGCTTTAGTGGTAACTTGGCACTGCTAGGTTACCGGTTGGACTTGATCATCTTAAAGGTCTCTTCCAAACAAAACAATTCTATGATTCAACGTGGGGTTGCTGCTACCCATTCTGTTTGGATGGCATTGGTTTGCACACTGTACGTAGCAGGTGCTGGATGACAAAGGGTCTGTTTTTAGGACTCGGATGGAAAACAGTGTTTCCAGGGAACGTGACCTGCATTAGAGCTATGCCAGAACGAGAAAGTGAAATCTTACCAGAACTGATGACATCCTTGTAGACAACTGATCTAGTAGAACAGAGCTCATGTAATATGGACAGTTACTTAGGTGAATCTCGGTCAAAATACCTGCTTTTGGTGGAAACCTTTCTTTTTACTTCAGTGGTCACTGCATCAGGCTTTGACCTGCTGACTCCTTCTCTTCAAAGTAGCATGTATCATTCTTTGTGGAAAAATACCTCAGTATTCAAAAAACATTGCCAGTGCTTTTTAGAATGTTCAAATGCTTCACTAATGGATTGAATCCAGGCAATGAAAATTTCAGTTGGAAAGAGGTAGTTTCAATTGACTTTGTGTGACAAGTACAAAGAAAAACAAGGGACTGCAGGCCACTCCCATTTTTAACAATGGCACTAAGAACTATTTGTATTAAAATGTCATGAGCATTGGTAAAAGAAAGTATGGATGAAATTTCTCAAAGTGTATATATATGGAAGTCATGCAATACTGTATTGGAAGAGAAAGAAAGTGCCCAGTAACCTTCACTACCTGAAAAAAAAGGGCAGAGGAGAATCGGATAAATTGCACGAAAGCATTTCAGAGATGTTTCTACAGAATTCACTATGGAGAAAGAATAATGTAGCCTTTTGTGGGGGGAATGACCTACTGTAACTGAGTCATTCTCAAAAGATTTAAAAATAAATCTTATTTGCCTCTCCACCATGTGTTACATTTTTGATTGACAGTAAATTACATAGGGCTGCTAAGTACAGCAGTGGTATTCTTTGGGATTTTTTTAACCTTTTTAAAAATTGAACTGTCAGCTCAATCATGGATCTCATTAGATGATCATGTGTCTAAAAAACTGAATAGACTCAGTGGTTCTCGTTTCATTGTCCAGACCTCCACAGACTTCCTCTTCAGCTTGGACAACCTAAGGTCAACCCGAACAACCCACAAAAACCAACTGAATTCTGAGAGCTTTGTGTCAGATCTTCATCTGTTAAACACTGAGTTAACAGTATTTCTTCTTAATCTTGCCTATTAGCTCTACAGGATCCATGTTTTTTGTTTTCTTTAGCTGTACTGATGCAAATATCCAGTTAACAACTTTGGCACCTCTATTTTTCTAACTAATGAGTGCCAAACACACTGGTTATTTGCTCTTGAAAAATTATACTGACTAAACCTTTACTTGATCATAGAGATGACATTAGGTACCCCAATACTTTTAGAAACCTGTCCCCTAAATTTTTGAGGCAGATGTATGAAAGAAAAAACCCAGAGAGGGACTTAGGAACTATAGCATTCAACAGTAACTTGATGGAATTTAAAAGTTGCTGATTGGTATCCTGGCACTTCAAGATAGCCAACTGGAAATGCTAAGGGGAGGAATAGACTTTGTCTTGTGTTTCTTCAGAGGTAGCTTTTCATTCTCCCCCTAAGATTCACATTTGCTGCAGATGAAGGCTTCACGTTGTGACATTTTTCAGAAAATTGAAAACTAGAATTTGAATTTGTTTGAATCTTTCACCTGATTTGGAGTGGAGATATGAATTTAGATCTCCATATCTCACCAAGTGAGCAGTCTAACCACTGGACTAGTAGTAGATAATAGGATTGTCAGAGGGAGGCAGCACTTCTGTCTCTATTTTGTATGAAAGAGGGAAAATACATACTGTGCCCATGTCAACAGGAGTTAGAGCTTAGATTCTCTGACAGGCAACTGGGAATGAGCACCTGAGTACCTGACAGTATAAAGTCTTGAACAGTCTATGTCAGGTGTCAGGTGATGACTTTGGTGAGCTAACTTTCCTTAGGAGGTAGGTAAAAACACTGAAGTTATCTGTCAAGTGTATTATTCTCAGCATCCTGAATATATTTTTTCAGTTTTAATTTCTTTTTCTTCTGAACTTTTAACCTTCCTTCTTCAGGGCAGAACTCATCATACTTTAATAACCTACCTCATCTACCTGAGCTTCCCAAGAAGGAGTGTTTTGGCATTGTCTGTGAATATGTCTGAAGTATTGTCACATTCCCTGATCTAATTAAAAACAGGCTAAGAGTATTTCTGAAGAGTATTTTCTGAAGGAACGAGACATTAGCAAAATGCAGGAACATTTAACTCCTGAGCTGGGTACAATACTTCCATCTATGTCCGGCTCAACCTTCCTTTTCCCATCCTTTCTTAAGGATTTGTGGGCTGACTATTGATATACCTCCCCAAACACCTTTTACATTTGGTTATCTTTTTGTTTGTTTGTTTTTGAATCCCCCCACATCCTTGCCAGCTGTGCATCACCTTCTGTGATCTTCATGCTTGAAAGCTATTCCAGGTCTTCCAGATTGTTTGGCAGCAAAAGCTCTCTTGATCGGCTTTGGGAAATGTCCATTCAAGACATTTTTCCATATGTTATCCTAATGAGTTACCAACAGGTAAATCCAATGACCTAGTCACATTGCTTTTTCCTCTTTTTGGAAAGTAACAGACCATACAGATAAAGACTGAAAGGCCTCTGACACTGGTTATAGTAACAAGCTTATCTGAGCTAACAGAGAACCCATCATCCATTCTTAAGAGCTGGCACAGGTTCCTTTCTCTTTATAGGTATTTCCTTCTAAGCATCCCTTCTGTTTCAGCTTCCTTCTGATACTGAGTGAGAAACAGCTGTGACTCTGCTTTGAGATCTCTTCCCTTCTATTTGCTTTTTTAGCTCCTGTAACAACTGCCAGCATAGAACTGGTATGGTCATAGAACTGGAGAACTATATTGGTCATATCCTAATAGCTATTATACCTCCTTGTTCTGGTATGTGTTGATTTAAAACCTTTAACCTCACCTCTACTTTCTGAAAACTCAAGTATAACGCTAACACATCATATATCTATGATATGAACTGGCATTTATCACCAAACTGGCACTAAAATCAAGAGCCATTATAGGTGGAAAAGATCGATTCTCATTTGCAGTTATTTGATTTCTGGGGAATACCGTGATTTACATAAAGAGAAGTGCATACCTTTGATGACCACAAAACTAGTGACAAAGACATTTTTCTTATATTTACAAAATAATCTTTGAGTTCTCCGATTTTCACGATAACATAAATATACTATCTTCTTCCCCTTTCTGCATGGTAGGTGATTGAAGACTGTGAGATTGTCAAATCTGACTTACGAGACACTGAGTTTCTGGACATGTTTGACTCCTTCCATGAGAGAAAATGCATACACACAGAAAAAGACAGCCCTCTTTTATAGCCTCCTACTGTATTTCTTCACTCCTACAAATTGTCATCTCAGCTCAGTATGCGAACCCGCACCATCCTCCAATCTCACACCTTGCTCTCCCTCTCATTCACACATCAGCAACCCACATCCTCCCACGTCCTGAGCCAGGAGTGCAGCTCCCGGCACAGACTAAGCCCCCGCTGCAAGCACTGCAAGTGAAGCAGCCGGTCAGCACGGAGCCACCCACACACACACAAACAAGCTGTTATTAATGGGTGGGCTGAAGGTAACTGCCTTCATAGAGCGATGGTTCAAGCTCAGGTCAGCTAAATGCTGCCTCTTAGGTAGTTAATATAGCAGGTAGATCCCTGTAGGCTGAACAAACCCAAGTCTCTCATTCTCGTATTACAGTCCCCGGGTCGTCTTTGGAATGCCTGCTGGACTTCCTTTGGTTTGACAGTGTCTTTTGTGTACTGGGGAGCTCAGGCTGGGTGCAGTACTCCAGATGTCATCTCAAAAGTGCTGAACAGAGAGAATAAGCACTTCCTTTGACCTGCTGCCTACACTTTTGCTAAAGCAGCCTAGTATGCTGTGGATCCGCATCCCCCACTAAGGCACATTGCTGACTCATGTTCAACTTGTCTGCAAACACCAAATATCCTGTTCACCTGGTGAGCTGGCCACCGAGCAGCCCAGTGCTGCAGCAGATGTTCTCTGCTCTCTCACTGAAACTGGTTTTTCTGAGTTTCCATTTCCTTTTCGTGTTCTAGATGAGATATTGCTCCTTTAGCTTCTCCGTTGGGGGAGGGGTGAGGGAGGGTAAATTGTGTCAAAGAGTAAGTTTAAGAACTTCCCACATCTAGTGATGCTGTTGCCTGGCTCTGGACACTGATAATATATTATGTGGCCACCTAGACGAGATAGGCTATAATTAGGCATACTATTCACACACACGCAGAGCCCCAGACACACCCTTTTGAATGGAGAGTGCTTTTGCAGAAAGCTTAGTAATGGAGAATATCTCTTATAGGCTGTTCCTGTCCAGTTACATATCCATTCCAGAGCAAGTCTAATTGCTATTTAACTGGAGACACGGAGCACGAGGCTATTCAGTGTTGTGTGTGCTCCATCTCACATTACTACAAATATTTGTAGCTGTATTCATGATAGACACTTCCCTGAAGTTTGTTACGGCTTTGTCTGTACAGCCCAATCTCTTCATGCTCTTACATCTGGCTGTTCAAACCCACTGGCCATTCCTGAACTCACTCCAGAATGGTTTGCCAAGCCTTATGTCAGAATGATACGTTTTCTTTGCCGTTATTGTGTTGCCACAGTAGTTTTGTCTGGCAGCAAGAATGACAACTACAGCAGGTCACTTTAGGGTGATACAGCACTTTTCTTCTTCATTATATAAGACTGTCCTTCCTTATAGTATTGTCTTTAAAACCAGGGGGTAAAGGAAGCTCAACTACATTAAGATGGTCAGCATCATTCCTGAGTTGTGCTCTATAGGCACAACCATATAGGACTTTCCCCTCTTCCCCTTCCTGCTGTTGCACGATGTTGTCATTTGAAGAGACAGCTGCGTGGAGCAGCAGCAGAAGAGCTGGAGAATGGGGCCAAGTCCTTACCAGCTAGAGACTTCCCAGTTAACATTAGAAGAACTGCTGTTAGGTGCTGTGTTGAAGGGGAAATTCTGGGAATTGCTTCTTGGAAAACGGGTGTGCTTAGGCAGTTTGTCTAGAGATTTTAGCTGACAGAGAATCTGTAAGTATTTGTCTTCAGGGAACAGGAGGCAGATAGCCTGGATGATGAAGATGAATCATGCAGGTAGAAAACCTCTGCAGGAGTTATAGTAAGGACTAAGACCTGGAGCCAGCCGGGAAGGCTGGATGGATATTCTTGGGTTGCTTGTTAAGTTTTTCAGTAAGTGCAAATCCCCCAAAGGGAAGTGTTCTCTAGAACTTGTCTAACTTGCTGGGATCATGTGAAGGGAGCTGAGAGACATGGTGTCAGCAGGGTTACACCCTGCCAAGGGGATGCGTGCCCTGGGATGGTGCAATGTTGGCTTCCTCCCCATGCAATACACACAAATGCAGACTGAAGACAGAGACTGCCTTTCACATCAAGAGTGTCTGTGTTCAGTTAATATTTCTTTGCTGTTTCGCTCCTCTCTGAGTCATCTATTGTTCTTTGTTTCTAGAGCTTCTCCATAAGGGAGTTCAGTCTTGGTAATATTAATTTGCTTTGTTTTTCAGGAGCAATTGCCATTTAAAGCTATTTGTTAGCTTCCTTTCTTTATTCAGTCCGTGTATTTGACTTGTTTCTTCTTTTGTATCTCTGTCCTGTAAGGATTTTCATGCCTTCTTTTTTGCCTTATTTCTCTAAAACACCAAGCATCATCTTCCAAATTGTGTGTCCTGAATTATCAACTTCCACCCACCAGACTAAGAATCACTGTTGTGCTTCCATTGCTCTTGCTGTAATTGTACTTCCTTTCTGAGGGGAAAAAAAAGTCTGCTACTGTAAATAAGTAGTGTTCTCTGTTTACAGAAGTAGAGCTGTGCCAGGAACAACTTGGGCTTTCAACTGAATCATCTGACCTTGGTTTATATGGTAATGTCCTGGGAGAAGGGAGTCATCTACATATTTATATCATAGAATCATCATAGAATCATAGAATGGTTTAGGTTGGAAGGGACCTTGCAGATCATCGAGTTCCAACCCCCCTGGCATAGACAGGGACACCTCCTGCTAGACCAGGTTGCTCGAGGCCACATCCACCCTGGCCTTAAACACCTCCAGGGATGGGGCCTCAACAACCTCTCTGGGCAACCTATTCCAGTGCCTTACCACCCTCAAAGTAAAGAATTTCTTCCTAATGTTTAATTTAAAACTGCCCTCTTCCAGTTTAAAGCCATTCCCCCTTGTCCTATCACTACATGCCGTAGTAAAAAGTCCTTCCCCTGCTCTCCTGTAGGCCCCCTTTAGGTACTGGAAGGCTGCAATAAGATCTCCCCGAAGCCTTCTCTTCTCCAGGCTGAACAGCCCCAACTCTTTCAGCCTCTCCTCATAGGAGAGGTGCTCCAGCCCTCGGGCCATCCTTGTGGCCCTCCTCTGGACACGCTCCAGCAGGTCCATGTCCTTCTTATGTTGGGGACTCCAGAGCTGGATGCAGTACTCCAGGTGGGGTCTCACGAGAGTGGAGTAGAGGGGCAGAATCACCTCCCATGACCTGCTGGCCACACTTCTCTTGATGCAGCCCCGGATGCAGTTGGCCTTCTGGGCTGCGATCGCACATTGCTGGCTCATGTTGAGCTTCTCATCGATCAGCACACCCAGGTCCTTCTCCTCAGGGCTGCTCTCCAGCCATTCCTCGCCGAACCTGTATTTGTGCTTGGGATTGCCCCAACGCAGATGTAGGACCTTGCACTTAGCCTTGTTGAACTGCATGAGGCTGGCTTGGGCCCAGCTCTCCAACCTGTCCAGGTCCCTCTGGATGGCATCCTTCCCCTTCAGCATGTCTACTTCACCAAACAACTTGGTATCATCGACAAACTTGCTGAGGGTGCACTCGACCCCACTGTCCATGTCACTGACAAAGACGTTGGCAGACATGTCAAGGCAGACATATTATTAATGTACAGTAAAGTTAGACATAAAGAGGAAAGCACCATCCCAAAAAGTTTATAGAAATGTCAGATGTGTATTTAAAAAAAAAAAAAAAGAAAAGAAAGAAGAAGAAGAAATGTAGTCTTCATGGGTTGAGAACTGATTTTTTTTTCTCTTTGAAGTAATAACTATCTTCTTTTGGAGGAGGATTGCTGCTTGCTGAGAAACATTTCAAATGCTACTGTCATACTGAGACAGTTCTGACCACATAGTATGAGATGGAGCAGGCTGAGTAACTAGGCTGACATTTAATGTGAGTGGTATTAGTGTGGAGATATTTCTAAGTACAGCTGTCATCGTGAGACAGTTCCCAGGGTAGGAGAATAAGAGCAGGTATCCAAATAAATCATGGTATCAGCTCTGTGATGGTGTCCCAGGCTTGAGCACAGGTCCAATTGTTAACAGTACACGTGGTACCTCTCTGTTCTCAGACTACTGGAGATGGCTTCTCAAATAGCTATGTTTCCATCTCCTTCCTTTCTCAGTGTATATGCTAAGTTTTCTAAGCAGAGATACGGTGCACTCTAATTTTAGCAAATTGTCTCATCTCAACACAGATATCCTGAATATTCAAAAAAATGTGATTTGCCAGCTTTGAAAGTAAATATAAAGAGGAAAGTTGAACTACCTCAAATGTGAGACACCACCCAACCAAGATCTACACAGGAAGAAATGACATTTTGTCAGTTGGTTGTCATCCTCTGAAGGGATTTTATATTCCAACAGATATGCTGGCAGTTGTGAAACTCATGTAGGCATAAGCAATGGGAGAAACCATCTTCTATAGTGATGGCCCAAAGCCAACAGAAGAAAGACTGCATTCATCTTTCAGGACTGGCCTTTGCTTGGCTCAGACTCAGTCAGTGATTCAGAACCTAACCAAGGGGGCAACTGGAGCAATTCACTTAGAAGCAAAAATGTCATTAATTCTTCAGTGATTAATATGCTGACTTCAGTGGAACCATCAGCAAAATTTGCTCAGGTTTTGCAAATAATTTTATGCTTATTCAGAGCTTATTTCTAATACCTGGAATAACTGCAGAAGTTCCTTTCAGGTGTTCCAAAAAGCCTTTTCCAATTTTAAATGCATTCATGGTTCTTAAAACCCAACTACCAACTCCTTACTGAAACTCTGGTTATTGTTGAAGTTCCATATAATTATTTCTGACTAAAAGCTGCCTTTAAATACCATCACAGCAATACTGTGCCGTCACAAATCTGTCATCCAGGTCTCCACACATCACCTACTGAGCAAATATACTGACTTAGCACTAGCATATCTGATATATGGAACAGGGCAAAAAGCAATTGAGGTCCCTGTGTTTATTTACATGATATAAACTGGAATTGATAGATCCTTTCTGAAAGGTGCTTTATACAGACTAGTAACAGTAGAATAACTTTGTTTCCCTACTCCTGAATAACAGAGAAGAAGAAAACTTTCTGATTCATAAAGGGCTCACGTTACCTTACTAGAGGGACATCCATTACTGTATCATGAAGTCACTATGAGCTTGTTACCAGTCCCTGCAAGGGATCCCAGTTTATAGATGGGAAACTGAAATGCTGGGATATCTGCAGTAGGGAATAGAGGACTGGCGCAGAGGTTCCTGGGCTAATTACCTCCAGGAGATTCAGTGCAACAGTTTGAAGGGAAACTATTCAGGAATGGGATAGCTATTGTCATGGTGCTTTATCTGACCCCATAAACCTGCCTCCCAGAAAGAGCTGTTTAGCTTGGGCACTTGGACATTCTGGGGGTCCACAAATTCTGGCAGAAAGCTTCACTGCAACATGTAGATGTACTTACAAGGGAGAAAACAGTGACCAAATAAGTTGGTCTGTGACAGAGCAGGAGGTAAGCTCAGTCCCCCCTCAGTCCAGAGCCTGGATTCTGCCCCAGTGGTCTAACAAGGAATGTGACAGAACATTACCTTGACAACAAAACCATCAGTTTGTTGTGGCAATGGGGCAGTTGCGCAGTCAGCCAAGGGCAGAAACTCTGCGGTCCGTTGTGCCCTGGCCTTTGAACTGGGACAGCTGCTTTCACATTTTCTGTATGGGAATCCTGTGGAGACTGTTGCCTTATGTTTAGCCTGATGCCTGCCCTATCTTTGGAACATCAGTTAGCTATGGTAATCAGCTTGCTTTACTTTCTTCATCTTCCTCAAACTCAGTAACAAATTAATTGTCTTACTTGCCTAAATCTTTTCTCAGATGTGAAATCTGTGCCTTATATCACTTTTACAAAATGCAGCAAGTATGATGAACCTGGAAACAAGAGGTGGAACTCTTAGTTCACCTGTTGAAATGTCTACCTAGCTCCAGTGAGTTAAAAGAATAGTACTGACTTCTAGCTAATGATTAGATGAACCCTACAAGTTGTGATCTGACTATGCTGGAGGCAGTAAGAAACTCCCCAGTCTAAGGTAGAATTTCAGTCAAGTTTTATTTCCGTGAAAGAAAAGCCATCCTTCTTTGAGCTGCAGAAGGATATTGATTATGCTACATTTTAAAGAAGTGCGATGTGCTAGTCTTATTTTCTGAGGTCCCCTAGCCAGCTCCATGGGTTACTGTAAAGGGAATTGCTGACAAATTCTCATTTTAAAAAGCCTACAAGTGGCATTTTCAGAAGATCTACCTGCATCTATATCCAGTGATTTTTCTTTTTTATTCATATCTAGGGAATGAACACGATGGAATGTAAATGAGAATTAAGCCCCTAGCCTAGGCTCCAATATTTCTATGTATGTGCCTACATTATTCTCAAAGTCACTTCTTCTCTTTGTATATGGGTCACCTGCTACATTGTCAGCCCATAGATATCCCCATTCTGTTCTAGAACATCACTGGAGATGCTTTAACATCAGTGGATGTCTTCCATGTTAAGACAGGAACTCTGTTTGCTAAACACTAGGAAATACAAGAAGATTTGGAAGAACTCAGCAATCTAGAGGATCAGAATATTCATTCCAAATACTATGGAAGAGCTTGAGGAAAATCAGAAAGATATTCAACTTACTTTATGGGAACCCTAGAATAATGATAACAAGAAGCAGCTGCGTAAAAAGATGGTAAGTGGAAGATACAATTCTTCCAGAGGTAAAACTACAATGCATTGTGGAACATGTAGATCAGCCAGGAAATTAAGTGTGCAAAGGAAAGTGAGGATCATGAGACATATGAGTTACTTCTCAGAGGCAAAGAACCTCAGTGGCTCCCATTTTCATGAGTTAACATCAAATTCACAAGATGTGACATACTTCCATTTTGTCAAAAGAGCCATAGTGTTTGGTTTAGATCAACCAGGCCCTAATTAAATATTTTTAGAATTTTATTTATATTTTCAAATCAGAACATTTTTATATGGTGGATATTTCATATTTGGTAAGACAACATGCAATGGAAGATTTCCAACTCTAGGAACAAGCTTTTTAAAGAGAAATAATGGATATTAGAAGTGAGTCATTATACATATGTGTGAATAATCGCTTGAAAAAATAACCAGGCTTTAGATGAAAATAGAATATTTTCATCTATCAACTTAAATACAAATTTATCCTCCCTCTCTCCAGTTTATAGCAGGGAGCCATCAGAGACATGACAACATCATCTTTCATCTCAGACATTAAAACAGAGTGCATGGATCCTCAGTGTCTTACGGCATACCTGGACATGAACAGCGAAACCAGTGCTTTACAGTCAGAAGTATCCACCAACGAAGAGGAGCTGGAACAACTCTGTGGCAAGCAGGTCACAGCAGCTGATACTCAGCTGGAGAGGATGAGGTGAGATTTTGTGCTGGCTAAACTGAAATATGAACATGAGGATAATGAAAAGCAAAGGCTTCATGAAGAGAGAATGGAGCAGATTCATCAACAGGCAGTAAAAAGATCGCTAAGTAGGGAAAGGAAGAAGGGTTGAATGCAATAGAGACTGCAACATTCACATTCCATGTTAAGCAATTTGTAAGGCTTTATTCTTTTGCATGTTGAGTAGTACTAGGTGATCTTTGCAGCCTGTACAGAGAATGGAGTTGTTCTACTCCCTACAATATGAACTATGGTAACATTCATTGCTATGAAGTATATTAAAGAACAGTTAACTCACAAATTAAGTTTAGGACGTAAGGATCCAAGAAATTTTTTTTTCCTTATTTATCCCCCCGAACATCAGAAGAATTGCTCCAAACACCACTTTAATCGGTTTCCTGCTTCTACAGTGAGATCAATTTCCTGGCTTGGGAATTGATCAGTTAGATGATGCGGATAATAAATGCATGAATAAATGAGTGGATGACAGAATCTGCCAAAGTAATGCAAATTTTCTAGACAATTAGTCAGATTTTGCAAGCCTGTTTTTTACACAAATAGCTGAAGTTACCGTTATGTTCAGGCATATGAGTCTGCTCTTAACCGTAGTCCAGCCCAGAAGACACCATTCTATTTGGCAGAGCTTAACAAATGGGACAGCTGCAAATCTTCATTCTCTGGGCTTTTCCTGATCACATTGTCTGTCTGTAGGCCTGACTCTCCTCCAATTTAACGCAATTTGTCATTGGACTGAGTTAGAGAGTAAGCAAAGTATCTGAATCTAAATCATCAGTATTTTAGAGGTACTTGCATGTTTGTCTTCTCTTGCATGTTCCGTCCTTTAAATCAGGACAGGATAGAAGGATGTGTTTTACACATTACTTGTAGCATTTGTGTTGTGGTTGTACATAGGAGCTCAGATCATGCACAACAGTGGCACTCAGCTAAGCACCACAGAAGCCCTGAAGTTTTCCATCTGCATATATTACTGTTTTTCCATATAGCTAATCCATAGGCCTGAATAGGATCTCTCAATTATGTGAAGTAAATGCACTTCCAATGAACTCAATGAAGTTATATCAGAGAAAAACAGATGAGGTCCAATATATATTTGGCTAAATGACTGACATCCATCTGGACTAAGGATGGAAATTACTGAATTCTTCTATTAAAAAGTTTGCCCATGAGCATGTGTAAATATATGAAAATGGCCATGCAATGAAAAAACACAGGCAACAGTTTGTGCCCCAGATGTATAGACGCACACAAGCCTTACCATGAGTGTGCACTTCACACCAACTGCTTTGTGCATTACCTGCACACTCATTCTTGCAGTAAATATGAGGTCGCTTACCTTCATTTCAAAGAGAGAAAACCTAGCTCATGTTACGGATAAGGGTGGGAAGTGTCACTTAACACAGCAGAGCTGATTTGTTCTCATTTCACGTGCTGCCTTATCTCACAGCAACTTTGTCGGAACTAAGTGTGCCAGAAGGCCAGGTGTGCTCAGAGAAGCACATGGACTCAGTGCGAGAGGAACACAGTCGTGTGACATAATGTGTATCTTTTCCTTTTGCCACAGTTTAGCCAAGGACACCAAGACATACTCCGGCCCCCAAACCAGTATGCCTTGTTCCTATACTGCTTGCTTCATCATTATTCACGTTATTTATACAGTAAAGGAGCTGGCCTTCTACTTTTTCCAAACTGTCATGGTTTGGCCTCAGCCGGCACAAAGAACCACACGGCCGCTCACCCAACCCTCGCAGCCGCGAGGGAAAATTGGAATAAAAAGGCAAAAACTCGTGGGTTGAGATAAAGGCAATTTAACAGAACAAAGAAAAACAGGTAAACAATAACACTGGCAGAGGAATGTACAAATAGGGCTACCACACCGCCCGCCTGCTCCCAAACAGGGACTTCCTCCCCTTCCTCTCCCTCCTCCCTGGCTAGCTCCCTCCTAAAGACTGGGCATGACATCACAGTGTGGAATACCTGTGCTGTGCCAGATATTAACCCTGTCCCTGCTGGAACCAGGACACAAACCCATTACCTGTTCTGTTTTGCTGTTGTGCTCATTTTCACTCTCAAAAAGATTTTCCAGGATTACAAAAATAAGAAAAAATGTTCTTAAAGAAAGCAGCATGCTGTACACTTTTTGCCCCTGTTTTCACTACTTTTTATTATCTTTTCCGTACTACACCAATCATACATGCAGGATTTCAGCTTTTGTTATATGCACAGTAGACTAATTATGGAAAACTAACTGATTTCCTCAAGAAAATTGTCACTAAAGGACATCATTTGACTTCATGCTTTATCACCAATGTGTTTGGCATCATTCAGGAGCATTCATCTTTACAAATATAGTTACATGCAATAAGAACTAATTTTGGAATTTGTTCTTCCTGTTTTATCTCACCTCCCTGGTGTCTTGGCCTTACTTACAATAAATCATCACAGAGAGATTTCGGAGGTGGATTCATTAACGTGGAAGGAGGTGCTCAGGAGAATTTAATATTGTTATGTGTTCACTGCCGTGCACTGGGCAGATACCTCACATTGAATTATGGCCTCTGGGATAGAAGCATTCCCCTCCATGCTGTGCCATCTTTCGTAGTTACACACAGTTTCTGTCAGCAATAGACCAGCAAGCACTGGCAAGCACATACATTATTTATAATTAAGGCATCGTGATTTATGAAGTACCCACACTGATAAGGAAAGATATGAAATGTAGCTCCAATAAAAAGGCGTTTTGTCTAGTGAGAATGTGACTAGACCCTTTTAACACTATTTCAGTCATGCAATAGAGGACATTTCTAGCAGAGAAAAGGTGAAGAGTCATCTACCATATGGTACGTCAGATTAGAGTAAGTATAATCTTACCAACCTTCTACTGTTGTTAGAATCAGAGCATAATTCACCCATATATCCCCATGCACGTCTTACTCTGTTTTATTTAAATAAGTCTTGTCTCAGTCTGCATTATCTTTGCATCATGTTCTTGACAGGAAAACAACCTAAACAGTATTTGATAATCAGGCTGAATATGCAAAAAACCATTCAGGTCAAGGTGAATTGGGTGTAGCCTAACCCTGCTCAGGTTATCCTGTATCCATTGTGAGTTTGACCTCAGTCAAGATGGTATTCTTTGGGCATGCTAGGGGCAATGTGTTTACGAAACCAATGCTACGTACACGGCTGTCTGAATCAAGGCAGTAGAGAAAAGAGTATGTCAGATTCAGGTGTAATGACTGGGTAGTTTCCCAACAGTGCAGAATGAGTGCAGAGTGCAAGGTCTTCTCGCATTTCCACAGCCTCTGCATTTCGGAAGCTGTGGAAGGTTACAGGGAGGGTCCACTCTGTGTATCCAGAAAAATCGGTAAAAGATTCAAATGAACAATGACACAATCTTCCTAAAAGGAAATTTGACCAGACAGTCCAAGTGCGTGCTATAGGTATGACCTACATCTACAGATTTAGAGAACCAGACCAATCAAAAACAAGTGAATAAAAGCTTTACCCCAGCTGCAGCTCTTCTTTTTCCAGCAAAAGTGACCATTAGCTCTCATTGTAATCCCGGGCTCCCTCACCCACTCTAGGATTTCTGTGGAAGGCAGCGATTTGACTTTATTTTTGTAAATTTCCTGAGAGTAAGATCTGTAAATAAGCTGCTTTCAAATCTGTCTCTTTCTCTCACTGAAACCGTAAGAATGTCACCCAGGCAGCTGAGAGAAGCCTGTCCTTTGTTTTCTGCTGGACCTGAAAACCCTTTCTGTAGGTAACCTATATGTAAATACGGTTTGCAGTAGCACAAGCGACTTCGACTACTTCTCTTCATTGTTGGTAACTCTTTGGTTTTAATCAACAAAAGAGATTATATCAATCTGCTTTTGGTATCGTTAATTCAAATGACAACTAGGATTAGTCATAGATGTGTGACCACTGGAAGTCCAATGTCTGCACAGAAGTGTTATTTTTAATACTTGTTTAATGCTAACTTTTGGGGAGGGGCGGAAGGAGTTGGTAGCCCTTTGCATTTTATTTATTGCACACAGGAGATAATACTAAATAGTCTTAAGAGAGCTGCCTCACCATACACACATATTCCACACACACACATATCCCCAAATCCTAAGACCAAGGAGAAAAATAGGTTAGCCTGTCCTGATAGGCACCCTCTAAGCCAATGTGTGCACCCATGCTATTATTCCCATGTAGATGAGAGCTGGGTTTTTTAAGTGTGAATTTCTGTGTAGCTGCCTAGCTTCTGGGAGCTGCAGCTCAAAAAATTGTTGAAATACCATGAATCTGTCGATAAAGTCATGAGAAGTAGTAATACAGAAAAGAACAGAAAAATCAAGCTCCTCCCTAACTGCTTCAGGTCCTTCTGAGCTTTGATCAGCTCTTGCCCTTCACTGGGGTGACAAATACACCTTTTGAGTTGCCTGGCTGTGTCCTACACCTGTATTTTACAACCATAGGCACGCTTATCACAAAACATATGGTTTCATGTGAAACCACAGGAAACTTGGTGGTTTCAGCTATTTTAACCCTAAGAATAGGCAGTATTTTACGGCTGGTTTGATTTCATGACAACCACCGCAAGCGAAAAGAGCTCAGGGTTGTAGCATAAAGCTATTCTAAAGTTTCAGAAGCCGCTACGGAGAGTCCCAAGTTAACAAATGAAAATAATAATAATGTCATAATTCCCGTGGTTTTTTGGCAGCTAATTTGTGATTTATGACTACCTGAGTTGGGCATTACTTATCTGGACAAAACAAAACATTTGCTAATTCACCTACTAGACAAGGCTATGTGTCACAGCATTTATTTATCATTCTCCCCAAAGGAGGCTGGCTGCACTGAATCAAAGGGCAAACTTGGAAGAGAAAGGAAGGCGGCAACCCACTAGATTAACTGAAACTTGTTTTGCGTCTATGAACTTCATTTTGGGGCCCCCTAGTCAGAAATATTTACAAATGCAAAGCCGGGGTTTGTTAGAAGGCTGCGAGGTCAGCTTCGTTGCAAAAAGTTCACCTGCTCTTTCAGTTAATGGGTGACTTCAGACCTCAGGTGGTGCGTTTGGAGCCCAAGATGAGCTCCTACCTACATACGGGCTTAACAAACCTGATCAAAACCTTCAGGTTTGGGGGTTTTTTGGTGTTGTGGCGGGGGCTTGGGGGGTATTTTGTGTTGTTTGTTTTTTTTTTTTCCCTGCAGTGGAGGGTGAAGAAGAGGGGACGAGGAGAAAGGAAGATCTTTCCCGAAGACCCTTCCAGTCCCAGCGCGGCGAAGCTCAGCGGGTCAAAACCAGCCGCAGGTTTGAGAAGCCGCCACGCGCGCCGGCGGGACCCCGCGCGCCACTAGCGCGCCACAGCCGCGTGCGGAAACTCCCGGGAGCGGGAAGCCCCGCGCCCGCCGGCGCCGCCGGGAGGCGGGGGGACAGCACGGCGTTCTCCACACGCCTCCCCGTCCGGCAGCTCCCCGCCGCCTTGCCAGCCAGCCCCGGGGCTTCCCCGGGACAGCGGCGGCCCCCGGCCAGGGGCGGCGGCGGCGGGAGCCCCGCCCCGGCCCCCCCGGGCAGGGCAGGGCAGGGCGGGCCGCTCTGGGGGGCAGGTTGGGAGCACCGGGAGCGACAGCCCGAGGGACATCAGAGGCTGTCCCCGGGAGCACGGGGCGAGGAGACCTTGGAGCTTCAGTGCAAGGCAGGGGTGAGTGGTTTCCGCCCTCCCCCGGGATGGCAGAGGGTGCTGCGGGTGGTTCTTCGTGCTCCGAACGGCGTGAAGTTAATTTTGCTTTGATTCCAGCTGTGTAATCCCAGGAGCAGCGTCACTCAGGTAAGAAACCCGCAGTAATTTGTGAAGAATGACTTATAAATTGTACTCGGGAGGGATGGGGATAGGAGGAGAAAAAGAAAGTGTGCCTTTGCTGAACCGCTGCTCCGCGGTACCTGTGTGCTCAGGTGTGCTCCCTGCCACCCTGACCCCCGCGGGCACGGCTGGGGGAGGAGGGTGCCAGGAGAGGCAGGTGGTGGGGCTCCTGCCCTCCTGGTTTTACAGAACAATTTGTCTGTGGTAAAGAGGTAGGTGCTGTTGTGTTAGTTATATAAAAGGTTGCTGTTCCTCCAGGTTGGATGCTTTTGCTCCAAGCCTTTTTGGGACTGGTTTAAAAACCAGGACCGCGCTTGTTAGCAGTCACGAGCGGGCAACTTCTAGGTATGCTGTGTGTACTCGGGGTTTGGGGGAAGTGGGGAGAAGAGACTTTCAGGTCTTCTGATACCCCTTTTTAGATTAACACAAGCTCTACTGGAGAAAAGTGGTTTAAGTCCTGTCTGCTGCCTTCAGCTTTATAAACTCTTTTGTGGAATGACATGGGTTCCTACTTGCGTTACTGCTATAAGAATGACACCCCAGTGTACAAAAACAGGGTGCAAAAAGTGTGTGTTTGTTATTGCGAGTGGTTTGTCTTTACCCCCCAGAGGTGGGAGGTGAGGCCTGACTGGGTAAGTGCCTGCACCTGGGGTGCCACGGGTCACAGCCAGGTGTGGGCTTAGCCTCTGTAGAGGAGCACTGCACTCTAAATCCCAGTGTTCTTTATCATCTTCCATTTTACTTCCAAAGACCCAAACTATCTGGCCTAAATGATAGTAATGTTGAATTACCCTTTTGCCTGTGCTTTGGTTGTAAAAGGGCTGGCTTTCGCATGTGTTGCACTTTTAAAAGCAAGACACTTTACCTCTCTGCAGAGATGCCCTGTGTCTGTGTAACCAGTTGTGTTCTTAGCTTTTCTTAAAAAAAAAACCAAACAACCCCAAAATAAGGTGTTTGTAGTGCTGTGGTTAGGTTAACTAACTTTTGGGTTTCCTTTTTTCTTGTTTGGAGCTCGGGAACTATAGTTGCTTAGCTCTTCATGGACTCAACTTCTTTCAAACTACTTGAAATAATCCAGCCTTGGATGGGTGTTGCTGAAATAGTCGTTTGGCTTCTTAAAAGCCGCGGTCTCCTGAGGTTTGTTGTAGCTTTATTGTTGTGAAGAATATTTTAAAAGCCTACCTTGGTGCTTTCTTCCAAGGACCTTACCATGTAGATAGCCTCTCTGCTACAGCCCGGTCCAACTTTCACTGAAACCAGTGAAAATCGTCCCGTTAACCTCAGTGGTAGCTGGGTTTGCTGTTCTGGCTTGCAAAAGTACTCAAGGGTATTTCCACTCTAGAGGCCGATGGGATAGTACAGCTATAAGTCTCGTCACAGCCACAAAGCTCTCCAGGTATGCACACTGGGCAACAACTTTGATCCGAGTTGTTTGGTGTTTCTTATGGTGTTCTTCTGTTGGCAGCAGAAGCTGGTGGAGTATTTGTTTGGGCGGTTTTTGAGTACTAAAGTGAGGGGAAACAAAAAAAAAAAAAAAAAAGTCCTTGTTTGCTTTCTTGTGCGGCCTTAAAACCACAGTAAAGAAATTCAATTTCCATTAAGAAATTTCTCCCCCATGTTATTTTTTTTTGGGGGGGAGGGGGTGTTCTGCTCCCAGAAGTCCTACTGCTGTTGGGGAAACTCCTGATATCCATGTGGGTTAACCTTACTGGAGGAAAAAACACCAAGTGTATGACCTCTTTCACCAGCTTGGTGAAATTAATAAAACTGGTCACCAATACGAACGTGGCTTCATGTGAATGCTTGGGAGAGAGAGACATGGAGAAAAAGGATGAGGTGCATCTCTAAGATCCTGAGGGTCATTCTAGCTGAAGGAATAGAATTCATTGGACCCCAGTTTCTCTGACTGGGGTGAATATGTATGTGGGCTTTACCACCTGTAGGGCAAGAGCAGATGAATCTCACAGGTGCCGAGTGTGATGGTTTGCAGCTGGACTAAGGGCCCTGGCAGGACAATCAGGTATGTGAATCAGGTTCTTGTAACTTAGATGATTTGAAGTAGTACCATGCTCACAGCTGTTCCTTCATCCCTAGTTTGGCAAGTGTTTCTCCAGTGCTCCTGAGAGGCAGCCTGCCTCTATTCCCAGTGTGCTGATGTTCTGTCTGACTCCGATACTAGCACCATTGTCCCTGGTCCCCAGAGCTCTGGGTCCTGCTTCCTGCACATCAGCTGGTGGCTCCGCCTTCAGCTTTGGTATAAATAGAGATAAATAGCTTGTAGGACTTATGCTATTTCCAGCCAGGTTGTCTTCTGAGTATTGAGGGTAACACCTCGAAATGTGGTGTCTCTCCAGGGCCTGGAAACCACCGTCAATCAGCTGGTGCTTAGGCAGTATCAAAATGATGCGTCTAAAGCATGGAGGAGTTGGAAGCAGTGGGAATTAGTGGAAAGTTTTGCATCTTTCTAGAAGCTAGTCCACTCACTGGTAAGGAAGAAGGTACTGGACTGTATTTTGGGTCTGACTTTTCCAAACAGCCCTCATTAAGGATTTGAAGAAAGGTAAGGAAAACTCTGGTCTGGTATAGTTTTCTATCCCTCATTATTTAGGTAGTAAAGCCTCTGCTTAGAAGGAAGAGCAGACAGCAGGACTGGCATAGTCTAGCTGGCTGATAGGTGGTTGTGTTGTTGTAGTTTTGGTTTTTTTTAAAAAAAAAAGTCCAGAAGAATCTTTGAGGGGAAAATACTATATAAATAGCAAATTTTTAATGATTGTTTTTGGTGCGCCAGTATTTGGTCTTGCAGAATCTGTGCGATGGCCTCTTGCCTTGATCTTACTGCTGATGAGCTCAAGTAAGGAGAAGCGCTGTTGACTGCTGTAGAATTGATGGTGTACTTAAAGATGAGCATGTGCTTAACTGCATAGGTTTTTTGTTAAAAATAGATCCAGGTGTGGAGTGCTGCCCTCTATGTCATCTGTAAAAGGGAAATATTTCCCTCCCTTTTGAAGCTTGCAGGAGGCTAACTCGTAAGTTTTGACATGTATCCAGGTGGTTTTTTTGGTGAACGGTGCTATTTAAACACCAAGCTTATTGGGTACATACAGTCTAAATGGGGCAGAAAACAGGTGTAACAATGAAGACCTCTGTGACTCGTTCCTAGTCTAAGACTGCCCTCTCTTGGACGTTGTCAGTTGCTGCACTGGTCATAGAGGGATTTCCAACTAAGGAGTCATCCTTGTGTCTTTGCTTTGTAACTGACCCTTGCTTTCACATGTGGTGTGTTGGGTTTTTTTAATGTTGGTTGTCATTTTGGAGTAAACGCTATAAAGTTTCAAAATAATTCAATACACTTGCTGCTAAGTTCACCCCAGGGAAGACAACTGTTGTCTAAGTGATTTTAGGGGTTTTTTTTCTTCTTCTTCACCCTCCCACCCCTTCCTTTAGAAACAAGGGAGGCTGACGAAAGACTAGACATAAAACAACTTTTCAAAATGCTTAAGTGTAGCCAAGGTGGAATTCCAAGGCACCAAAGGGACGTGCATGACCAAACCTTGCTGAATTTTTTGAGCGATTTCAACATCTAAATATCTCAATGCCATAAGAAATCTTGACTTGTGCTAGTGTTGCAGTGTCCTAAATCTCCTAGCTGATCACATATGATTTTGAATTTTAGTCTACATAAATGTTTCAGGTAGTTTTTAGTAATCTGACCAGGGCAACAAGAAGGTATACGGACTAAATTTTCTCTTCAGCTAAAATAATGCTGAAATGTTTGTTTAGATTTAACTAGACTGGCAACTTAGGTTGGCAGACCTGTTTATCCAGCCTCATTCTCGTGCCTAGAACAGACAATGTTTATTTTATTCATCTGTCAAGGTTAAAAAAAGTCTCCCAGGTGATTTAAGGTGACATAAACTTAAAGTGGTTTGTTCGCAGAAAACTCTCTTATCTTGCTGTTAAAGCTTGTCTTGATAGATTTTTGGCGAGTAGTTTATTGTTTGTTTTATGGAGAAAACATCTGAACGTTTCTGGTAGCCTAGGAGCTTATCCATTTTATTTTACTGGAATGCTCCCACGGAGCCTGATTTTTTTTATTATTATTTTTTAATTATTCTTTTCGCCCCATTTCATGGGATATCTTGAGGCCATTGAGAGTAAACCAACAGACAGAAGATAGTAAGGCTCGCAGAAGGGAGACAATCCAGACCTGTGCTGTAGGCAGCTCAGTAAGACCATGATGGCTTAAATTGGTTTTGCTTAACTTGTTTTTAGGGATTTTGTCTCACAGTGAGCCTATCTACCTTTGGATTGGGAACTACAAAGGGGTAAATTAGTTTTTGGCTTGTCTAGGGTGGCATTATTTGTCACTTCTTAATGGAATACTGGAAACTTAGGATCACCCCAACATGATCTTGTGTCAGTGTGTGGGATGGACAAGGATTCAGACAAACATTTGACTGTCAGCATTCCCAACAGCATTCTTCAGCTCACTGAATTGGTGTCTGTTGTCGGTTCTGCTACAGCAATTCCAATGGAGAACATGCTTTTTCTTTTCCAGGAGAACAAGGAAATTAATTGATTAACTCTTTTTGGCTCACTAAAGTTGTTGCATCCTTCAAAGATACCCAGTTAAAAAAAAGAAACGGTATTCTGAATTTATGTCTCTGACAAGTCTAGCTTTTCAAGGGTGAAATAACTTATCTTCTGTGTTCCTCCAGTGCAGTGAACAATCCTTCTGTCTATCAAGACTAGATAATGCCCAGCTTTTGTTCTCTTTGCATAAGCTGATGTTTGAGAATTTTCTTCTGTGGTAGTAGAAGCGTGTTCTTTCCAGAGCCTGTAGGGGGTGGAAAATCATTATGGCCTCAATCCTTAATTCAGAGGTACTGGATTTGTAGCCACTCTAATAGCAGGAGTTTTAAGAGCATCCTTCCCTAAGATGCTTTAGACTTTAAGCTAAGGTGGAGTAAATCTTTTAAGATCAGTTGTTCTAACACCTGGCTATGATCAGAACTGTAACAAGTGCTGTTCTGGTTGGGTTCAGTCGAGAATTGCTGCTGTAAGATTTGGCTTGGGTTTTGAATTTATACGTTGGCTTCAGTTCCTTGTAGCTACCGTGGTATTTCGACAGTGAAAATGGAAATAACTAGCTAGTTGGATAGTTTTTTTATCTGTATTATCTGTAGTGTTTAATACATCTCGCTACAGGTTGTCCTAGTCTTTAAAATGCAGTGATTTATATAGAGTTATGTGGTGTTCTGATGTTTTCCAGTCCCAGGGTTGTGGCTTCTAACCAGTGAGGTCCTAATATGTTTTAGTTGAGGCATGAGGCTGAACTTATTCTCTTGACTCCCTTTTCTTGCTGGAGAGGAAAATCACCAGCACAGGAAGACCAGGGTATCTTTTAGCATCTGCCCCACTGTGGTGTTGGGTCTGGCATGACTGTGTCAGAGTCTTTCTTCCTCCAGTGCCCTCTGCAGCTTGATGTGCTGCTGCTCCTGCTTTTCAAATAAGCTGAGAGGGAAGAGAGAAGGAGGCATGGCCCCTGTAAGCAAAACTTCTCATACTGTCCAAGTAACTTTTTTTTAGTCTTGCCCTTCCAGCACTGAACCTCTTGTTTGACATTCATTGCTCCTTCCTCTTGGCATCACTTTTCATTCACAGCCCTGGTAACTCCCTTCAGGGTTATTAACATCTCAGTCTCCGCTGTTCCTCCACATCAAGATCCAGCATCACAGAAATGCAGATGGGGACAAGGAGCAAGAGGGAGAGGACAATGAGGTAGCAGCGCAGTAGGGACAGCAGCTGGGTGGAGTGGAAGAATGGCTGGGCAAGATTTTCATTCGATGTGTCTCCCAGAGCAGCCTTCTGCCTTATTTTCTTTTGCAGTACAAGGGCAACAAGTAGGTGCTTTTGACTTTCTGAAGGGCAATGTCATCACAGTCTCCTTTACGGTGGCAGAAGAGAGCATCTTACAGGGTTGGAAGGTAGGTTAGTTAGTGACAGGGGGCTCCTGTGAAATGTACCCCTTGGTATCGCTGCCCCCAGGAGCTGCACGGAAGGTTTTGGCTGTGATTTGGAACTGCAGGTTCCCTGTCCGAGAGAGCAAGTGAAGGAGATCCAACGTCAGTGAGGAGACCGGTTTTTATAAACACAGAAAAAGATGGGTCAGGAGAGGATTTTCACCGTGGGGCGCGGCCATGGATTGTGCTGTGAGATCAAATGCTCGCCAGTGGAAGCTGCCGGTGCTTGTGGCTACTGCCCGAGGGCTGGCTTCCTGCACAGCCCCGGGGTCTGCCGTGGGCTGCCCGGGCTCTGGCTGCAGCCTGTCTCTCCATGAGGTACTGAGGCTGCCTTGCCCTACCTACTGCCAGGACTTTACAGGAACCTAATATCCCTGTCCGTGTCAAAATGGGATTGAAATTGGGCAGCTAGGTTTAAAAAGGGAGGAAAAAAACCCCAGCCTGCCTGGTAAGAGGGGCAAGGAGGACAGCAGAAATGACTGAATCTGCTGCTTCTGCCTCAACAGGTGCGGTAAGATCTATTTACTTTTCTTAAAACAGCTCAGTCTTTTGCATTATGGAGTTTGTTTTTTTTTTTTAAAGTCTTGTGACCTATTTTGATGTCAGGCTTCAGGTAAAACGCACTGGAAAGTCCTAAGCCAGTATCTGTTACGATCGTGTTTCACACGTGATATAAGCAAAACACTTCCAAAGAGTGGGAAGTATTTATTGTTCTTCCACGTTGTAGGCTCTGTCTCTGTGCACTGGCAAGACAAGCCACTAAAAGAGGACTAGAGCCAATGATGTTTGCACTCGGTTGACCTGTGATCCATTTCCATCCTGCCTTACCTACCACAATGAGCCTCCTTTGTCCTGTCCTGTGGTGTCTGGGGTTGGCACAGGGGTCTGGGCTAAGAAAAACTATTTGCAATGACTAGTGGAGAACCACATCTATGCTGCCTGACTGGCTGCTACCAGCCAAGAAGCGTTGTGGCCATTCGCTCTCCCCAAATGAGGCATGAATTTGCACGTAGCTCATCTTCTCAGCTGCGAATTCTCAGGAAGTGAGTTGGGATGTTGTTACCGGAGAGATTTCCCCTGTGTAAAATGTGACTGAAATTGGCTAACGGATTCAAAAATAGTAGCAGCAGACAAGATGAACAGACTGTAAAAATACACCTTGCTTTTTAAGAAACGGAGAGGAAAAAATACCTAGCAGAGTTCAGCAATCCTAATGTAATTTTTTTATTATTATTATTATACTGGAAGTTAGCTAAGAAATTAAACCTGTTTGACTCTCTTGACATATAGGCAAATATAGAACCAAGACTGAAAATTTATGGGAAAGGTGGAGCATCTTTTTTTCTGCTCGACCTCTGAAGCTGTTCCCCAAAAGGTGGCAGTCTCTGCTAGCAGGAATGTGCCGCTCTCTGGCAGAGGGATGCTTTTCCTTAAGGTTCATTCAGTTTTGTGTTCTGCACTGATTGGGGTGTTTTTCCCTCCCCTCCTCCCCCATAACCTTTATCTTTCAAACGAGACCAGCAGCCTGTATATTTGACAAATATTTGTCTAGCACTGTAAATGCACACAGACTTAAAAATGACCTTTGAGTTAAACCAGAGCAGATTCCCACACAAAAAGGAATTAGTTTTAGTTAGGTTTTTTTCCCGAAGCTGTATAAACACAAATTATTAGAATGCATGCTATGAATGCTTCATCTCTGCATCTGTGGCCGGGCTTCCACAGCTTTTTAAAATGTTGTTCCCTAAAGATTGCCAAAGGCCTGGACCTGTACTCTCCGGTTACAAGCAAAGCTTCCTGACTTCTCCAGTGTTTGTTCAGTTTGGGGTCAGATCCGAAGGACCCAAAGCTGTCCCCGTGTCATAATTCAGACCCTGTGGAGCTGGCACTCTCTGCTTACCAATGCTGTTCTGGTGGAGCTGTATTTTCCTTCCCTGCCTGGACTCTACAGCTCCACGTGTACAGTTATTCCTGAGCTCCTGCTGGGTCTGACGGCAGCAACAAGCCTGTGGATCCTCCTGCAAGATCCAGCCAGTGGTCATCACAGGACGAGAGGGAATGCAGTTCATACCCTGATGTTTCCACCCCCATTACATCCTTATACACATTTTTTCCTCATCTACTTCTGTAGTCTTCTCCCAGGAGAGCTCAAAGAATGTAAGGAAAAGAGTGGAAAATGTCTGAAGAAGCAGCTAATTCTGTCCTTCCATTTGGGGACAGAAACCCAAGTTTACCTCTTGGGACACTCTCAAAAGCATGTGCTGGTTGTTGTTTAAAAACAAATGGAAAACCAGACTTTTGGAATGGCTCTTTTGCACTTAGGAGCCTGACAATTCTATTTCGGGCCCCTTTTGAAGTAGGACTTAATTAACAAGGGGATTTTAGAGACATATTCACTGGGACTGAGCTGTTTCTACTGCATGGGCACTCTAAAGTAGCTTTGTCTTTACAGCATGACAATTTCCATGTCAGTCTGGTTGGAGTAAAAGGCTCGTCATATGACTAATAATTCAAACTAGCATGCTACCATTAGAATTTTCATTTAACTAAGCTGTTTATATTGGTGAGTCTGTGCTAGGACTGTCTTTTAACAAAAAAACAAAAAACCAAACCACATTGATTAACAAATCTGACTTACCTTTTACTCAAAAATTACACAGTTTAGAATGAAACTCTGCATTTTGGGGAGGGGTGGGGGGCTGGTTTGTTTGCCTTTTTTTTTTTTTAATGAATGTATTTGTCTGCTGGTCTGTGAAGGATTGATGAGTGCAAAATCCAGACGCTCACATCACTACTGATTTTTTGGAAGAGCCTTTGGTTCCACTGTTGCTTGCATTGAGGCTTCACGCAGTGGGATAAGTAGTCAAAAGCCAACAGCACAGAAAAGGGGCTAAGGGCAGCTCCACATCAGAGGAGGTAGATTAGAGCTAGAGAAGATTCGGATCAGGGTAGCAGTAATTGTCAAAGGCACTGAATAGCTTGTGTTCAACAGCAGATAGGCTTGGAACTTCCTTTCTTGGAAAGAAGCCACTGAGAAAGTATGGACAAAAGTGTTTTGATGCCACAGGGAAGGAGAAGATGAAAAGGAATTAGTTGTTTGCTGCTGCTTATAATATGAGACCCAGGGGATGTGAAAAATTTTAGTGGTTTGGGGTTTAAAGCAAGTGGGGGGGTTGTAACGTCATCTAAGCTGTTGAGCAGAGGTTAGAGGTGCTAGAACTTCACATTGGTTCAAGGGTTCTGGATTTAAGGAGTCTCACAGGAGACCTGTGAATTGTGTTAACCCTGGCAGAGTAATCTGGTGAGGTGTTACCACATGCTTGCGCTAGTCTAACATTTTCCCCCAAGCATCTGGTATTTGCCAGTGTTGGAAACGGGCTAACCTAGGCTGCAGAGACTGATGTGGCCAAAAGATGGTCCCATCTGCTATGAGGGTTGTGATTTTTATTTTTTTTAAATGCCATAATAAATAATGTTCGTGTGGATAAGAACCAGTTTGAAAGTCAGATTTGTCTTTAAAGGTCTTCCTTCTCTTTCTTTTTCAGCAATCATGACTTCTGACTTCTAAGAAACTTTCTTTCTTTTAAAGAAATAGCTCACATGTGTAATAGGAAATTAGAGGATCTGGATTATTTCCCAATCGGTGTAGAATTTGTTTCCCTTTTTTTACCCTCCCCACCCTCTTACTGGCTTTGTACAATGCAATTCCTCACTAGGGGCCAGATTCTGGGAGGTGAATGTCCCAACTCCCACAGAAAGTTTCCTGGAGGCATCTGGCAGAGGAAAAAAACCTTCTTTTTTTTGTTGTATTGGAGAGGTTTTTACTTTGTTTCTCTCTCTTTCTTTCTTTCTCCCCCCCCCCCCCTTTTTTTTTTTTTTTTTTTTTGGAGCATTTGTTTTGCTCATGTCTTGATTAAAACAAAAAAGGGAAAAAAGAAAAACAAACGAAAAAACCCAGCTAGCTGGTTCCTCCCTTGTGGCTAGAAATACAATGTCCCTGTATATATTGCAGAGTTCCTTAAATGCAGACAAGCTGCCTCTGTCACTAAAATCAGTCATTAAAGTGTTTCCATTAAAGGTTTTCAAAACTGTCCGTTCTTTCCCAGGTAAATTTCTGTTTATTTTAGTCAGCTGGCATTCAAGACCCATTGAAACACTGGAATCCTACTTGGTTAGGTACTATCTAAGTTTTCCAGGGTGGTGGAGTGGTCAATAATATTTTTCCCAAAGACTTCTGGTTTAAGCTATATGAGAATGTCCCTTCTTTTTTTTTTTTTTTTTTTAAAAAAAAAAAAAAAAGTATAACATATTACTATAATCTACTAGGGAATAAACTTCTTAATCAGATAAGGAAAGGAATGAATGTTAAATGCACATTGCTCTAAAATAGACCTGGAGTTCTAGTTTCTTTGGATCTCTGCTGCAAAGATGTTTGGATCAAAGCTTATTTCTTTAATGACAAATAAATTGCATTAAACACAATTATATGCCTTTCATGAAGATTCAAAGACGGAGCTCATCAGCCATGCAAATATTTTGGTACATGCATTACAGGTTTCTTTTTGGGCTGGGCAACTTATAATTTAATTTAATAAATGAGTGGGGGAGAATCATTTATAGTAATAGAATCACTCTTTCAGAAGAAAAGAGTAGGAGCCTGTTTACTGCCTTCAGTGGGCTTTAGATCAGAAGCAAAATTATCACAGTTATCTCTAATGCCCTTGAAATTATTGTAATAAGCTTCCTTTTCTTCTCTTCAGTATCCACGTGGAAAATCTTGTAATCTCTGCTAATTTTGAGGCAACAGTTTCCCTGACTTTATTAGAGGTTTTCCAGAACTGTGTTAATGAAACAATGAGACATGACAGGTTGGGTGTTATGGTCTAATAACGATCTGCCTCGGAGGTTAATGGCACTTGGCTCGTGGCCTCCTGGTAATAGGCAGCGTGTGCACTAACTGCCCAGGTGTAGCCTTATTAATTCACTTTGCTTTACTCCAGGCTCCGGGCGCATCGTCGAAACACTCGGCCCTCTGCTCTGCAGCCCCAGCCTAACCTGGCCTTTGAGGAGAACGGCAAGATTTTTGCCAAATAACGAGCATCTCACAGCAGCACAGGGTTGCGTGAGATGGGACACTCCTGGTGACACCGGTGGGGCGGTGGTGGTGTATGTCTGTGTGTACCCAGGCAGCGCACGCTCACAAATGTTGTGCTTTTTGGTACTTGACTGACTGTTGTTACTGCAAGGAGAGGTAACAACGCGTGACTGCTGAAGAACGTGTAATTAGCTCAAACCTGGGAGGGAAGGGGGCATTTTGTTTAGCTGAGGTGTGCTCTTCTTGGAAGAGTAAGAACCCCAGAGGCCTGAGAACAAGCTGTACGTGTAATTTCCTTAGGTTACAATTCAAACCCTCCTCCAAATCCTTCTGCTATAGTAAAAACAAGAAAACTGAAACCAAACCACCTACTTATTATTGTATTAACATGACCAAACAGGCCTGGGGGTACGAAGTAGAGCACTGAGTACGCATGCTGCTGGGTGGGAATGACGCAGATGCGGCTCTCGAGACACCACCGCCCGCAACTCTGAATTTTGTGAGTTACTTAACAAACCCGAGCACCGCCCTCCATCTGGTAGAAGAAGGCCCAGAAGAGCAAATTGGGATCTGATTCTCACCTGATGAATTTTGCTTGTGGGTCAGTGGGCTTGGGACCTCAGCATTCACTTCGGGCACTGCAGTTGTCATACCAAAGATGTAAAGAATGAGTATTTCTGTACTTCCAATCTGTTGCTGAACTAAGAATCGCTTCCAGGGTGAAATGCCCCCGCTGTTCGGAGGCAAGGGCATACAATAGTGCTATATATTTGGTTTGATGTTTGTCTAGTACAGCGATTTCTTCTTGCGCTGTGTTTTGTGTTTTATTAGCGTTTAAAATAGGAGTTTTTCTTAGCAGTCGTATAACTAGACTCTGCGGTGATGTCCGGTGATTAAAAATAGCCTCTTACATGGGAGGAGAAACTATGAATTTATAGTTGCAAACAAATCCCTTAAATGCAATCCAGAAAAGGACAGGCGGCTGTTTTGGAGTGAAGAATATTAAACTACCGTCATTGCTGTGTAATACCTCCCGGCCCAGTTCTTTCTGCTGAAACTTCAGTTCCTGAAAAGAGTCAAGGTGCCGCTCCCGTGAGGCTGCTGCGGTGTGGTTCTCCAGAGGCAGCGATGTCTGACGGGGTGTCTCTACGCCAGACCCATGCCTGCAGCCCGGGCAGGTGTGCTGTGGGACGGAGGGGGCTCAGGAAGCCCCAGCGCTATTTCTGGCTTGGTCAAGGCCCTGGCGCATGACCTGGGGAAAGGCGCGTGCCTCTCCCTGCCTGTGCTTTCTTTCCTGTTTATATAGCCTGCACGCTCTCCAGGCAGAGTTTTCTCTGACTTGTGTTCAGTGCTGAATGCCTATTTCTCCTCATCTCTGAAGGGCTGTGGCCTTTTAACATCTGCTGGTGGATAACTGAAGAGACGGGGAGGTCCGCCATCATCCCGGTGAGGGATCTGCCTGCGAACAGCACACACATCTCCCCTTTCCTGTGAAAAACAGATGGTTCTTTCTGTCACAACTGTGAAGTTACTTTTTCCCCAGTTAAAATGCCTTGATCTGAGTTCCAGAGGCTTATTAATAGAGTAGCCGCTGCCTTTTTTTTTTTTTTTTTTAAAGGTCAGAACAGGCTTGAGAAGACAGGGTGCTGAAACAATGATTTGTTGCATATAGGTTTGTCTTGATGATTACAGTACATCACAAAACATACTTGTGATATGGATTAGTGTCAACAATTCATGTACAAATAAGAATAATTCAGAAAAGAGTACTTTGTTGGGGGGAAAATACATCACCAGTGGCCTCGGATAGGTGAGGCTGCTGCATCCCTAGGTCTAACCATCAGCGAGGCTGACGATGTATTCCCAGACAGTAGCAAAAGCAGCATCCTACTCCACTCCCTGGTTGAGCAGGACAGGGGTCCTCTAGTGAGAGGTGGGGGGGAAAAATAGATATCTGGGGGTTTGGCCCTGGTCTCCAGTAGCCAACTTCCACATGTTCTCGCCCCTAAGGACATCCCTGGCTTCCCGGCTGGTTCAGCTCCTCATGGGCTAGTTCAGCTCTCTCTTTGCCAGTGGCCCTCACACCTGTGTTCTGACACCAGTAGCTGCACCCAGACCCCCATACACACACACACACACACACACACACACACACACAGAATAAATACAGAATCCCTCACCCAGAAGAAGTGTTAGAAATGAATTTAATAAGAAGACAGGGTAGAGTGCAGCCAGACAAGTGTACCAAACAACCAACTGCTTACATGTGACCAATGTTTTATATCCCCTTACCGCTCTGTTTTCTCCACACTTGTTCATCCCCAGATCCATCCCTTCTTCCACTTCTGGTGCCTTCCCTAAGCATACTGTAGTAAGATTGGTGCAATCCCAAAATGCTCTTCCCCCTCATCCCATAATGAATCCCATACCCCTGGGCAACAACCCATCTCCATCCAAAAGTATTGACCCATCTTGATGGGTCTCAGGCCTGGATACTGTGGTGGAGGCCCTGCTGGGATAGCCCTGGAAGGGGCCTGAGCAGGGTGTCCCTTCTTCTGAGCCCTTAATTTGGGTTCCTGCCTGCCCGTGTGCCTCTGGGCTTGTGGAGATCGGGCTGCGGTGTGCTGATGGGTCCTGTGATGGGCTTGGGAACAGCCAGGGCAGGGTATTATTTTGGCTTCCCCTCCTGCCACTATCTCTCTGTGCTCATCTGGGCGTGTGTAGATGAATCTTTTTTATCACATAACCTAGCAGTCCTGAGGTTTTCTTTCTAACTTCATAAATGGCTAGGAAAATGTGAGTAAGCAGGAAAACCCGAATCTGTAGCTGGCTAATTCATGGCTACCCGATATACTTGGTGCCTGAGAAACGCATGCATCATAATTGTCAAAACCATAAAGCGAAACCTAAGGCAAAACAACATAGCTATTTTTCCATATTAGCGATTCATCTCTTGCGTGCCTTTTTTTTTTTTAAACATCATTCTTCAAACCATAAGTACAAAACCCTAATTAGTATGCAGAGCAGATACAGCAACTTCAAAAACAGAAATCAAGCAATAAACCCCAAGGCACCATAACCGCATCTTGGTTGTCACTAGCGTGTTATAGAGGCAATAATGATACACGGAAGTGAATGGCTTCGTGGGAAGATGAGATAGGAGGCATTTATGAATGCTAACACAATTTCTGCACAAAAATTGAAGGGCTTTATCTGATGATGTGGGTAGCTAACTCCTGGTTTTGTCCTCGTGGCGAGTTGGGTTGCTTACCCTGCTAGTTATTTGTCGGGCTGTTGGCTGTAGCTAGGTGAAAGCTAGCAGGTTCCCTCTTCCACTCCTGTATCATGTAGTTGCCAAATTCTTCTACAAGCTACTGGCCTTCTTGTCAGCCTGGGCAAACATCAGACCTGGAAACAAGTCTGCTCTCCACACTCAACTTTTGCAGAAACGGCTTATTCTGCAGATAAAAAAGCGAGCTGGAAGAAAGGCACCAATCGTGAGTCTCTCTCTTCCGTGCGATGCTGGGTGGTGGCTGTGTGTTCAGTACAGAGCAGCCTTTTATGAAGCAGCGCGTGCTCTGATTTGAGCAGGCTGAGCACAGGGCCGTAGTCGGTCAGAGCTCGTGCGAGAGTTTGGTGTGGAAATACAAAGGGATTAGTTGACTGCAAGCCAGAAGCAGATAGTATCTTGGGTCTTGTCATGCTAAAAAGAAAAAAATGTACAGCCTTAACTGTTCCAGAGAACTGTGTTTTATGCAACCCACAAATACTGTTGAACTGGTACTGCCAGTGTTGTGGTATTTTATATTAGAGTATCGTTCCCATATATGAAACAATAAACGATGTTGGTAGAAGATACTTAAATAAAGCTGTTTCCATGTCCCTGTACCAATGGTCTCAAACAAACGCACTTCTCAGGGTCACGGTGACTGCCTGGTAACCAGAGAAGACCCTGCGTGATGCTACTTTGCACGCGTGTGTGCAAAGGCATACAAAGCCTAACTGCAGTCAGGAACTTTTACGTGACTGATAACAGAAGGAGCCTTTCAGTGAAACCCACCCCAGACACAGTCATCTCCCTATATCTTCAGTGGGAAAGGAGCCGGGGGTGCTGCGCAGGCAGGGAGTCTGCCTCTTCAAGGAGCTCTGAAAAAGGGATGAGTGGACGTGAGGATCAGGTCAAAATGGCTTACTTGGGGAGTAGAGTAAGTTAGGGTCACAAAATCTGGCCCTGAATCGTAATCTGGAAGGAGAAAACTGTGCTAATGATAACATTTTGAGGTGCAAGGGAAAGGAGGAATAGGTGAAACAGCTCTGCTGTTGTTTTTTTTTTAAAAAAAAAAACTTTAATTTTTTTACTGAGATTATCTTCCATGTGCGAACACGTAAGAGAGCAGTTAGAGCTACTCTCTGAGGTGCCCTGTGCCAGAAGCCTTCTGTCCCCTCCCCAAATGGGAATTAGTTATATTGTTCTGAGCAGTTGTAGACTAATACTACAATGTTTACCCTTGGAGAACTTGTTATCTATGATAATCTGGGTAAAGCAACAGCACTTCAAAGCGAAGATAAAACATAGATAAAGTTATTTTTCCACCCGTGACCCTGTTATTCCATTCTATATTTATTATTCTGTATTTTGATCAGGTGGCTTCTAATTTCTTTTCCCTTCTTCTGATAAAATAATTTGTAGGTTTAATTGAGGTTTTCTGAACTGAAAACTGATGCCTAGCACTTTTTTCTTTTCTTTTTTTCCCACGAGAACCTCTCACTTTGTGGTTGCTTGAGGAAGTTGACTTAAGCAATTTAAAATGTAGTCGTGGCTTATTTAGAAAGAGACACTGGCCGTTAACACAAAAATATATGCCTAAATATGCTAACAGGTGCAAGAGCTGTCTAATCACATGATGGCTACAGGAAACCTATTAACCATAGTGTTTGGGTTAAAGACAGGTCATGCTGATAATTAAATACAGAAGGTCACATTTTTTGCTATATCTCTTTCTTCCCCCCCCCCTTAGTTTTTCCTGCTGCTCCCCATGCTTACAGCTGGAAGTTGAAGTTTTCTATGTCCTAGAGTTAGTATGAAAGGTTGTGACACTGATTAAAATCAGTGAGAGTCATAGCTGTAGTAGGAACAGAAATAGAGGTGTGAGGTTAAGCAGATGTCAGCATTCATTATGAACTTCTGAGCTCTTTCAGGTTTCAGGTCACAGCTTCCAAATACTTTCTACATACTGCTAAAATAAAGCTCCTGAAAACCTATTATGAAAAATCTGAAGTTATTGTCCCCACTGCTTAGATTGCCTTTGGCTCTAGAGGCCTTATGTTAGGCACCATTTGGGTCTGGGTTTTTTAGGGCTAGGACTCTTCTTCCTCATTGTAAGGAGAGAGCACACAAAAAAATATCTTTGGAGTAGATTTCAATTTTAATAAGGAGGGCTCCTCTTTTGTACTACTTATTCTATAGTCTGAGCATGTAAGCGTGTTTATAGTTCATCTCAAAGTTCTCTAGCAGTTGAGTAGAAGTCTGTTGACTTTCTGCATCACAGATTTCTGTAGGCAGGGGAACGCTGGTGATTCATCCTTAGCTGTGATCCAAAGCATTTCACACCCTTGATACCGATGCACTTGCTGGCTGAAGCTTCAATGTGCAAGGTACCATTTTATTCTTCCCTTTTTTCTTTTTTTGGTCCCCCTCCAGTCATGACTTTCACATCATGTAAATTACCTGAAAGTTGGTCGGTGCCATCGCGCCACTGTACGTAATTTTGGATCATCAAAACATGTTTATGGAGCATGTAGCCACATCTGGGACTGTGCGTAGTAACATTTCTGTTTGAAATCTACTTCCTAAGGCTGTTTAGGGAAAAATCCCAAACAGCCTTCTCCAGCATTTATCCTTTCCAGGCAGGAAGCACATCTTCCTGTCTAAAGCAAAGGCAGAGCTTCTCAGAGGTTAGGTCCACTGTGTCTGTGTAGCAGGGCCAGTCCTTCAGCAGCAAACAAGATACAGGTTATTCTGTCCTGCAAATGGAAAAATATAACTGAGTCGTCTGGTTAGAAGTCTTCTTACTGTGCTCATCCTCCCTTGTCCCCAGCAGGGCAAGGCGACATGTAGAGCAAGAGTTTTAGCTTCCAAGATGCCCTCTGACATGGTGAGGCGACTTTATCCCTGCCTGGCCTCTGTCTGCTAATGACTAAACTAAATGGTCAGTGCACCCTCAGATCTCCGTGCTTAAACCTCCACCTGCAATTCAAACGTCTTGATTAGTTAGTCTGCTTGTGCTATTGTCCACATCTTTGAAACTATAGCAGACAGAAGTCCCTGGGTTTTCCCCTTAGGATTGTAACTGTCCTACTCCTTTCAGTACTATGGTGGTAAGTTGACGGTGAGGTAACGTCAGTTAGAAAATACGAAAGCAAGACTTCAGTGCAAAATCTGTAGATCTTTGTGCTTATTCCTGATGCTTCTTAGGTGCAAGGTGGGAGCATGTGAACAGCAGCTCAGTAATGTTCCAGAGACACACAACAAAGCTCTTGCAATCTTGCATTATAAGCCATTTCCCCTGGTATAAAAACCCAAGTGCGGTAATGCTGCAGTAGACACTTAACCTCTGCTTATACACTAACTGCTTGTCTTCATTAAACTGTCATATAAGGATTTTGAAATTGCAAGTGCTTAACCTTAATGTTGGTGAGGAGTCATGATGCAGTGATTAAGGGACTGAGTTCAGTTTGTTCTGTCACAAATTTCTTCTTAGCCTTTGGCATGTTGCTTAGACTCTCTGGCTCTAGAGCACATCATCCTTGCCTGGCAAGCTATCTTAAAAGATAAGGGTGATATAAGAAACTCCTGCCTCATAGTTGAGTAGTCTGTGGTTCTTCCTACCGGACTTGTCACCCACCAACATCTTGGGAACTCATCTATGTGTAAGATAGACCTTTATTATACAATTGCTGTCCCCAGTATAAAGTTTTCTATTATTGTTTTAGTAAGCGATTATTTTTATTCTCTTAACTATTCCTTCCTTATGTTGTTTAAAGACTGATTTATATAAATTTGGTCTATTTACCTGATTATTTGTAAGGTTTTAGTGTATTTCAGTACTTTTCCAACCTGATACTTGTGTTATTTACCTAAGGTGGAAAACATGTCTGTGGGTAGGTGCCTTCTGACTATTGCCTGGGGACTAGAGTAACATGTTTGTTTCTCTGGAGTCTCCATACCCTACTTGCGGTTTTTCCTTGAAGTTGTAAAGCCCCCGCCCAGATCTGCCCACTCCTGATTATGTTTATTTTTAATTGTATAGCTGTAGGAGAAACTGTAGAGAAAGGGGTAGAAAAGTGACTTAATACTATGACAGCTTGTTCTGATGTAGTTTCTCATGTCACAAGTCCATTACCATACTCGACTGGAGAAAGTATTGTGGAAGGTATGGGCTCTACACTTTAAAGGCAAAAAGGAATTGTGCCATATTGACATCAATGATGGCAGATGTTGTTTTTGTTAGCGGGAAGTAAGGGTGGAAACAGAGTTATCAGAATCATGAGGTGGAAATAAGGCTGATCCAGGCAAATGACAGGTGGAAAAACAGTATTTGCATTGCAAAAGGCTGCACAGTTCTCTGCTGCGCAGTGCAGTATTGAGTAAAGCCACAACAGATGCAGTAACATCAAATCTGTTCCTCAGAGAGGAGGAAGCCACCTTCTCTAGTTAGCGAGAAGTCTTGGAGGGAGCAAAAAGACTTCATTTGTCTGCGTTTCAACGTTGTCTTTTGTTCTCCGATCAGCTTTAAAACAGCTTTCTTCAGGAGAGAATTTGGAGAAGAGCAACATTAGTGTTGCTCAGCTTGCATAGCCTGATGCTATTCCCTGTGTAAGTGAGGAAACAGCCTTCTCAAAACTTGTATCGGTGGTATTTTGCTACCTGAGCCTGGTGCTTCAGTCTAAATGTTGTGGTTGTCCCCACTGCTAACACCCTGACTCAAATGTGGAGCAAGGTGGGTGACCCTTCCAGGTCAATACTAGCGTGAGGAGGGGTGGGGTAGTGGTGGTGTAGTATTGAACTTTGCCCAAAGAGGCATACCACTTTGTCCACCACAGAAATATGTATGGGATGGAGTTTGAATGTTGAGTGCCTCTTCTGGAACACTTTTGGATATACAGGTAGCAGAGCCCTTACTTACATCCTAGTGACACAAAGTTCTTGTCAACAGCTTGAGGGATGCTTTGAGGTTGGCCCAGTATGAGAAAACTAACCTCTGGCAGTCGCACTGCACCTATCTCAAGGCAGCTTCACCAAAAGACCTGTTGATGTGAAATACAGAAATTGAAGAGTATGCTTATGTCAGTCGCAGAGAACTTAACTAGAGGCTTTGGTTTCTAAATACATGTCCATCTTATGAGGATTCACAGGAAGCCTGTCTACAGATACTATTGCTATGTTTTCCTGGAAGCACTTGTATGGCCTGTCAATGCCTTTCATCACCTATTCCCATCTCTCCAATGCAGCTCTCTATCAGATGCAGTACCTGGTACAAACTTCTGCAGTTTGCATGTAAGTTGCCAGCAAGCGTAATAGAAATCCAGGACTCAACTGAGTGAAAGAAAAGAGATTGTATTTTTCATCTGGGATTGGGGCACACCCCAGTGATGTAGCAGACCCCAGCACTCCTTTTCATTTGCCACGTTCTCTTTTCCACTCTTTTCTCCCCTTGTATCACTCAGTCCTGGCCTTCTCACTGTGTAACTGAGCACTGAACGGCATTTTCTGAAAATACAGCTTCTGTACTTCTCTTCCTCCCAGCTTGGGTCATCCCACTAGTGGTATTAGTCTTTGTTCTTGAGAAAAGGAAGCCCTTGGAGGGTGGAGAAGGGACAGACGCAGCTGTGGTTTTGTCCTCTGCAGTGCAAACAACAGGTATTTGGAGATTTGTACGCAGCGTTCTGTCTGCAATGACTGCAGCACCTTGGAGGTAAATCGGCGGCTAAAAACCAGCACAGTCATCGGCGGCTAAAAACCAGCACAATCTTCGGCGTCCTCTTGCCTGCCTGAACGCAGTGCAGGAAGTCTGAACCGCCCTGAACTGAGATGCCTCTTATTGTTGCTAATAGAGGCACTGGGCTAATAGCGAAAAGTCAATATAAAATGGCGAGGGCCTCCTGGAAGAGGGAAGATATTTTGTTACGAGGTGCACAATACAGCTTGGTTAAGCAACCTATGTGAGCCCAGAGGCCTGGGACAGGTGATCTTGTAGGTGTATGAGAGACCCAGCCATGGGGAATGTGGCCATCCGCACAGGCATGAATCGAGTTCACTGGGTTCACTGAATGTGAATCGGGATTAAGACATGACTACTAAAAGCAACAGATGTATCATAAGATACTAAAGCCAAAGTACAAAAAGTATTTGAACATTTCTATGGTTCTGTTGACACAAGAAAATACCTTTGTGCTCTATTGAATCCACGCTATTCCACAACTGGAGGCAGAATTGAAAGCCATAGATTCACAAGATCGGTATCTGATGTCCTTGGTCCTGTTGGGCTGCAATTTTGTTGGCATTGCCCAGTAAAATATTTACCTTCTGGAAAAAAATGTTTTTATTTCTCATCTAAAATACTAAGCTTCCACGAGATGGACTACATGTCTGGAAATAATTTGAAGAAACACTAAATAGGTGAAGAGACAGAGCACTCTGAAATACCTGACTTGAAAACAGGTTACAGGAGTTGCTTGTAAACTGGAATCTGGGTGTGGTTCTCGCATCCACACTTCTTCTGTGTTTAAAGCAATAGCAGATCACAGAGGTATTCACCTGTGTCCTGTAGATACACACAATAAAAATGGCTTGCGAAGTATTTTTCTTATTCTACCCTGACCATGCTGCATTGGGAGAAGAGTTTAATAACGTGCTCTTCAAGTTCATGGCCTTTGAATGCTCACTGTGAATAACAAAGACAGAAGGACATTTTTACACTTTAGTGAGGGATATTATATAGAGCATATTACTACAATTTATATCTAAGCTTATATTTTAGCTCTAAACTAAATGGCTTGACTGCTTCTCTGACGAGAACTGAATAATTCTTTGCTCAATTTTTTTTTTCCATGCGTATGGCAAATCAGATACAAATACTAACAAACTCTCCACAATGGTTTGGTGACATTTATACTTACAAAAAGACATTGCATATGAAGATATCCTAGGATCAGTAAACAAAGGAAGAATAGCTAGACGAATTAAAGTGGTTTGTAGTGTTGAAATACCTTGTAAAATACGAGAATCCCCAGTGGGCATAGGAGTGAACTGAGATCACACTCAGGCATGATCTCTCCCCCTTCCTAGCAAACCGTGGTTACAGTCTGTGAATTCAAGCTTGAAAAACCTTGAACAGAACCAAAAATGCAGGAGGTGGATACTTTAACCTTGCAAAAAAACCCAAATTTAAAAGAGGACGTTAACGTTCATACTTGAAAAGACGGACTACAGTTTTAAAATTGGGCTAGTAGGTACAACTCTGCATTAGAGCTTATTTTTCACGGGACACATAGGAGGGAGTTGATTGGGGGGGGGGGTTGGAAGGAGGTAAAGGAATAGCTCTGGCAGTGCTTTTACATCCTTCTGTCCCCTAATAACAAGGTTATGTAGATGACCTAATGAATAAAAACAAAGACTGTTTTATGGAGACAAGGTACCAGTGAATCCAATCCAAGACAGGCATGCCTTTGGCCATGAACTGTGATTGACATTTGAGCCTGGGTGATAGGATCACTTTTGACAAAGAAGAGCTCATGTTCAGAAAAGATGTGAAGAACTTGGATGGAAACCTGCTTACTGGGCAGGAAGCCATGTGCAAGAGGGGAATAATTTCTAGCTTGCTTATTTACCAATAAATGTTAAACTCCATAACACAAGGTTATTGCCTGCCCAGCAGTTTCTTAGCAATATCAGAAGTTCACTTACCCCTTTCCCTTCTCGGCTTCTTGCTCTGTTATAAACTTACTTTCAGCTGAAGAGATGATCTAAACCATATCAAACGTTACACTGGGAACAATTCATACTCTCACACTCCAGACAGAAGAAACCCTGATTCTGATTTCAGGAGGAATATCAGATCTAATATGCTCTCAAAACCCATGGGCCTATCAATGTCAACCCTGTGTGGAGCAAGCAGCATTAAAGGTATCAGGGAGGTCTAGTCTGGGTTTTATCTGGTATGCAAAAGACGAGAGCATGAAACCAAAGAGGCAAAATTAGCAATAAATTAGCTAGTCCAAAGATCTTTCATCTTCTTTCATTATGACTGTGTGTGTTTTACCAGGCCTTTGTACATACCACCAAGGTCAAAGCTAGGCCCTTCCTCAATGCAGTTCAGTGGCAGCTCTGAATAGCCCAGTGCAATAATCTAATTGTCATTGCCAATAGGGTGAACCAAGAGAAAGACTGACGTTTGAAGGCTAAAGTTTGGGGTGATTGGTTTTGGGGTTTGTTTGTGGGGAGGTTTTTTATGAATACTGTACCCAAAATGCATATAAAGTCGTATCTTGAGAAGGCAGCTCTTACCACTTAGGTCTAGAAGGGAGGGACTTTTCTAGTCTCTAGTTTATCTCTAATAATTGCTGTCCATTATATGGATAAAAAAGCATACCAGGAATTGTGACTCTTGCCAACATCTCAGGCGGTTCAGCATTGTAAGTGATAATTATGCTCTTGGCAACAGGTTAAGCCAGATGTTCAGGAGCAGCTGCTATCGACCTGTTGGCAAAGTTAGTTGTTTCATGGTATGATGGAGTGATTGTTGGCAACTTGCTAGGGAAAGAAGGCATAAAATTGAGGGGAAATTACAGTGAATATAAGGTGCAACAATATGCTGTGATGATAGAAATGTACATCAGTAGCGGAGAATGGAGAATCTTGAAAATTATGGCAGCTCTGCAGAGGGTAGAAAAATACCTCCTGGGCATCATTAGTCAGTGATTTCTGCTCATCAAAAAGGGTCATTAGGAGTGGCATCTGGATCTGTTTCAAATAGTCTAGCTCTGGATTGTGGGAATATGACCTAGAGGCTTTTCTTCTATCGCAGGTACTCAAAATTCAGGCACTTGGGATTTCTTTGCTAGCAAGTTTCGCGAGGAAAGGAAATACAAGCTTACAGTGGAAGGTCACAGGTACGTTACCACTGGCGTACATGATAATCTTGGGTCTAACAGTTCTTGAACCCTCGTGTGCCTGTGTAATTCCTCTGACTCCTTCATGAACAGCCCAGAAGGCGTCTCGGCAATTGTGCGAGCCGTTGCAATGATGATCATTTGCTATCACAGTGAGGATTTTACGAGTTTCCTTTAGATAAGTGGACCATGCAGGGAAATGTTTTGAAGGAGCTTTAGTCCTCTGTTACATCTACTGCGTTCAGAAGTCAGTTTTTAAAACTTGTCTTTACGGATAGGAAAATAAAACGAGATTTTGTTTTCTTTGCGTTTTTAACCATGCTTGAAAATGTTCTGAATGGGATGGTTTTGCATCTGTAAGTATGCTTGGAGAGGCCATGTTGTCTTAGTTGTACATTTGCGCAGATAATTCAGTCTGCAGACCAGAGTTTGTTTGTGTTTTGTCATCCCTGGGAAGGGTAAACAATTCGCTCTGCCCATGAAATTCATCTTTTCTGGGGAGTCTATAGGAAAACTGAGTAGAAGAAGAAAATATGTATTTATGTCGGTTTTTTACAAATATAAAACTGAAAGTGGTCGTCAACCTTTACGTACTGTGTGGTGTATCTGTAACTAAATACAACATAATTTAGCTTTAGGTACGTCTGAGATTTAAGTAACTGAATTGTCAGCATTTACATAAGCAAAACACTCAATACCAGGCATCTGCCTTCAGAAGCCCAGTGTTGACCCATGTCTTGTCATGACCAAGACGGTTTTCTCACCATGGGAAGTCTTAAATTCCAGCAGCCAGAACCTATAGTCGTGACATTTTCACTCCAAGTACCTTCGAATGAGATCCCAAGTCTTAGCCTTTGGTATTCAGGCACATGTTTGCACATGAAGGAGCTTACATAAAGAGGCATTTGTGTGCCTCATTGCTTCACTTTTCTTAGGTAAATGCGTATGAGAAAATATGCGTGCTTCTAGGAAGAGCCCATTAAAAACTTCTTATCAGGGCTAAAGTGTTTCGGGGATCCTGGGGGGATGATAGTGAGTTTGGCTGTGGTTTGCTGCCCTTCAAAAGACTTTTGCTAAAGGGCAGCTGCGTAGGGAAAAGGGAAAAAACAAAAAAAAAAAAAAGACGTTTTACCTGTTGCTTACCGGAGAAGCATAAAGAAAGTTCAGCTTTTGGCCTGAGTGTTGCAGAGTTGTTTCAGTGAAGCAACATATGGCACGCTCCTTGGCGCTGGTCTAAATGTTCTTTTCTGCTTACTCATCCCAGAGGGCTTAGTCTGTTATGGTTGGGGGTTTTTTGTTCTAAGTATAAACATCGTCTAACCTATGGGGCAGACTTTGTCTGTGATCAAACCTGCTGATGTTAATGTTTCCTTTAGGAACTAATAAGAACACCTCAAGAAAAAAACCCCCATGTTTTTATATTGAGGAAGGATTGTAGAGTAGAGCAAAATATACACAAATTATTGCTGTGTGTTTCCCTGGAACAAGTATGAAGGGTGGATGGGTGAGAACATGTTAAAAAAAAGCTCCAAGAATAAATTAGATAATATTGTGATGTTCTCTTTTATTGTTGTTGTTAAACTATATTGCCCTGTTTCATAACATTTTTGTGGTAAGCTCTACTCCCCCAAAACTAACTAACTTTGGGATGTATAAACCCTTCTTCAGGTCTGAAATCTTGCCTAAAATGGGGGGGGGGGGGGGNTCCCCAGGTATATCTATTAAACTATATAGCCCTATATGTTTCCTGCTTCCCAAATATTCTGCCTTTAAACCTGTCCTTTTAGAACCCAGGCAGTTGAGAGGAGAGAGGGTAGTTTGGGAGTTTCAGTGTTTACTTTTCTTCCGTTTCTCCATGTGTGCCCTCCATGATACACTGCAGCATTTCTTGACAACTTCTCTGCAAAAAATTTTGAAAAAATTGTGGAATGAACTTTAAAACTTTTATTAAACAACAACTGCTCAGAATCCTACAGTAATACAGTGTCCCTTATTTCTTGCTTTCCTAGAGCTATTAGCAACTGAGCCCCTTACAGTTCAGGACAGTTTCAAGGTCCCTGCCCTGTGTTTAGATCAGTGAAATAGACTCCCTGTCTTTCATGTTTTTCTCCTGAATCCAGAAAGTGTCCATGTTGAGACTGGACTGCATTAGCTGAGGACATGGGAGAGAAGAGAAAATGAGGTGGGAAGGGTTAAGCATGGAAAGTAACCATAACAATAATGTGACCTTTCCTGTTGGTGGGCTGTAGGCTGTCATTTGTTCTGCAAATGGTTTTGCTTGTCCAAGCAATGTATGGTTGTTAGTTTTGAAATGGAATTGAGGCACATTACTTAGTTTTGTTTGTCTTTGCTCACTTTGTGCAGCTGAATTTCCTTCAGAATGATATGGTGGTTCTTCCAGAGTATTTAAAAACTGCAAGAAAAGCAGCTGGGCTGGGAGATGGTGAAGGAACATCTGCAAGAGCTACAGCTCTAGCTGAAATTCAGCATTGTAACTTCACAGGGGCAGGTCTGTTACCTTGCCACGAGCGGGGTCTGCTAGCTGCCCTGGATCCCATTGTGTCCAAGGGTGGTCAACAAGGCATGATGTGGTTTACATGGTTTAAGTTAATATGTATTAACACATGCTTGGGGACTCACTTCTGCTGCTATTTATGATTAGAATTTGGGAACTTGGCTATAGCGACAAATGCTAAAGACAGAAATTGTTTCTCCATCAGGTAGGGAGAACACTACATCCTGCCATTGGGAATGCAGGGGAAAAGGATTGTCATGAAGCTGTGATGCTTCTGTGTTTAGTTAGGAAGTGCTCCAATCAGCAGGGGCCTGTTGGTTATCTGGTGTGAAACGCTGGTTTTGTTGATGCAAGGAGAGATGGACTGGGCATGAAGAGATGACTAAAAATTGTCTAGGGGATTTCTATGTAGTGCTGATGTAACACATTGCTAAGCCAAAAAGAAGTGCACAGGAGTAGTGCGAAAGCACTGCTGGTGAGTGGTAAGTGCCTAAAGGTAGAGGCTGATTTTGAGTACATCCTGTACATTGTCATCCTGTGACTAAAATTCCTCTTTTTTACTTCATATTATTTATGTCTGCAGAAATTTCTGTTAGAGCCACAAATGGCTTCAAGGTTCCATCCTCACAGGTCATTTGAAAACCAGCAGGGAGAGAAAATCCCTGCGCAAGAGAGTTTCAAATCTAAATGGACCACTGAGGCAAGGAAGAAAGGGGTGCTATCCCCATCTTCCTTCCACACCTTTGGTTCCTCTCAGTGTGCCTACAGAGCCTCCTTGCTTCTGTGGTCAGCCGTTGGGAACCGGATGTTCTCTGTGCAACACACCTTCTAAATTTCTAAATGTACCATCGAGTCTAACCTTCAAGGCTTTCCTGAGCACTATCAGAAGGTCTGTAGAACTCTGGTGCTATAATGAGGCAAAAGCTGCCATTGAGGGTTGGTTGGCATGGTCTCCATTTCTTACTCCTCCTGCTGAAACTGATGCTCCTGCCTCTTGCCCTGGCGTCCTTTGGAGCGCCCAGCAGGCTCTTGTGGCTGTGGAGAGGGAAGACGAGTCCCCGCCGCTTCCTGGGACACGAGCTTGCTAAGAAGGAGGTGCAGTGTTGTGGCGGGGTGCTGTTGTTCATTTCTCTGCTCTCTCCGCGCTGTGTTTTGGCCCTCCCTCCCCTCCCCGTGCCAGCGCGTCCCGGTGCCCCCTGGCCGGAGGAGTGCCCAGCTGGGCTGTGCAGCTGGCGTGGCGGGGGCAGGAGGCGAGGGCAGCCCCCGTGCCAGCTGCGCCTTCACACAGGAAGGCCTCCAAAGGCTGTTTCCACATCTGCCAGAGGGGCGACGTGCCTGCCGGTTTACCGGTTGCGTGTGGCTTGTTGCCCTTAACAGCTGCGCAAAAGTGGCGGGACTCTGTCCCGTCCTCCCCCCGCGCCCCCCACGGGAGGATGAGTGTGCCCGGGGGATGCTGGCGAGGTGGTGACTACCCCCCAGCTCCGCCAAGTGTGGGAGCTGCAGCCGGCAGCACAGAGCGGGCATTCTTCAGGTCGGGGCACGCGTTTCCGGAGGGGCAAAACACGGATTTTGCGCCAAAACCACGAGACAAATCAGGAGGTGTAGTGGGATGGCAAAGGCTGCGCTGCCTCGCTTTGAGGAGCACTATTATCCTTTTCCATTACTCCTCCTGTACCTCTGGTGACTCTAAATGATATTCCGTCTCCCACCTTTAAACTTGCTTGAACGTGTGTTGCCGTGTCGCCTGCTCGTCACCCACATGCTCTCGTTTGTCAGCGTCCCCTTGCAGTACTCCCAGCGACATGACTTACAGGACATGACTTTCGGCAGAAAGTAGTTTGTCGTAGGGGGAGTATTTGTTAAACACGATACAGTCTTGAATTAACATCTGACATAAGCGTTGCTGAAGGAAAATGGATCCCACCTATTGTGCAGCAGGTATTATGGGGCTTCTTAAACAGCACAGTTTGAGAATAACCCAATTCCTTAATTAACTCTCTCTTTCTATGCCAAAACCAAACTGCTCAGGCAGTTTTATTTTTTTCTTATGTCTGGGAGGCAGTACAGTATTTAAAGACTTCAGTAGAGCTACATGTTGATTTTTAATTACACCTGTGTCTTGAGGCTGATTGTCGGGGATCACTGTCTGTCATTAGTCATCTTGTTTAAGCTTACTAACCAGTTTGTTGTCAAAAATATCTCTCTTCTGGAAGAAATCTGACACCTTTTTGCTCTATTTCTTTAACAGATTAGTTTGCTTTTCCTGGGCTCCTGTGCAAAGGGAGCCTGCCACTCTGGAGCCGAGCTCCCATTTGAAATAACTAGCATATACCTATGAAGCAATCATGAAAGGATTCGGGCTTTTTGTTTGTTCTTTAATTTTTCCTAATTAAACATCAGAGGACCACTGGAGATAGTTGGAAGCTAAAATGCCTTTTCTGCGCAGAACTCTTCAGATCCATCAGCTCTCAGTTATTTACCTGCCATGGTACTGCTCAGGAGTGGTTCAGATTTTGTCTCCTGTGAAGGAGAAAAACAAAAGCACTTTAAAATGTCTGGTTTCTGTGGGTGGATGTAGGCACTGGCTAATCGTCAGGCACATGTGCTGTGGTGGTAGCCATCCGGCTGGTCCTGCGACCCTCTGGGTGCTCTGCTCCGTGCTCCTACAACTGCCTCCGCAGCCAGGCCAGGCTCCACCTGATATGGAGGGTGCTGCTACGCTGTGGGCCTCTTTGCTCCAGGAGTGGGAAAAGGGAGGAAGTGAAGAGCCGCCTTCTGTCGTCTCGCTGGTGGTGCTCCTCCTTTCCCCTAGGAAAATGCTGAAGGTCAACCTGGCAGAGCCCATATGGAGGTAGCATTGACCCCTGCTGTGGCATGATAAATCTTCACCCCATCTCCATGGACTGGTTAGGGACAGGCGGTTTAGCGAGTTGGTACTCCTTAATCCTCTAAAGCCCCACTGACTCTCAGCTGGGGTTGTTATAGGTGATGTATGAAGGACTTAAAGCTTCTGTCATAGCTTGGGATGTATTGTAGAAGGAGCATATTTCTCGTGTTTGGCTTATGGGTTTAGAAGGAAATGGGTTGTCTGGATTTTGTCTATAGATGCATTTTTCTTTGAGTAGGAGCTATCCTCCCACATTTAAGCTATGGCACAGTGCTTGTTGTGGAGTCATCCTGCTACAGTCTAAAAAGATAACCTTGTCCCGTCCCCATCTCCATGCCCTTTTACAGGTATATCCAGCATCTTAGACGACTCTGAACCATGGTTGAACCTTGCGTATTCATACTGAGAGGTCTAATGACACCCATAGTCACCTTGATGGTAAAGGCAGAGTGCTCTGTGGTCTTCTGACTCTGCAATGTACTTGTCACTTGTTCAACAGATGGTCTGGGCTGCTACTTCAGGTGTTCAGAGGATCAGAAACCAGCCTTTCTCCAATTGCTGTTATATACTGGGACTGCTATTTACTTTCCAAAGCAAGGGTGGGATGGGAAATGGTATGTGATATCAAAAAAAAACCCCAAACAAGCAAACAACAAACCAAAACCTCAAGAATGAGTGAATTCAAGCTGGGAATGTTTTGCGATTATAGTTTCAAGTTTATCAGAGTTGTGTGGGGGTTGACAGTGTTGCCTTTTGTGGCACTGTCCCGTAATTGCGTGTATTCCCTTGTAAGTCTCTTTGTGTGCCTCTCTGTACTCCTATTGACTCGTGACAAAAAGCTCCGAGGAGCGCTGGCGGGTTTGTATTGCAGCCTGGGATGGCTCTGTAATGAATCCCCGAGTGGGAATTTCCATCTCTGCTTCTAGCTTCTGCCTCCTGCTGCGGATTGTCTATGTACATGGGGCTTACGGTTTAGGTGGGCTAACGCACCAGGAAGGTCCCAGTCCCCACCCGGGTCCTAGAAACATCGTACGTGGGCGCGGGGGTGGGAAATCCATGCCTGCGTGCGGGAACGTGGTCAGCACTGCACAAACTCCCCACGGCCTGCAGACGGGCATTTGCTTACTGCACCATCTTAAGCCACTGATTTGGAACATATGGAACATATTTGTGACCCTACCAAAGCAGTTAATACGTTTTTATTTTCATTTAAGCATGTTCACAAAGTGGAAGGCATTGTGACTCCCTTACATCACTATACAGCCCGAGCTCCTGTAAATTACAGGGGATGTTGTAATAACATGGCTTTCTGCCTTTAAGGTTTAGCAGAAAAATTCCCTACTGCTATTTTTCTTGCTATTACTTGCGAACAGGAATTGAATAAGCAAAGAAAGACCATTATAACTGTGGTTTCAGAGGCTGTTCAGCTTGAAACAAAGGGATTTCTTCACATTCAACCTCATTAGTCTGATTAGAGGGCTTGTAAAATGAAGCATGAAAATGAAACATGACATAGACACGAATTGATTGTACTAAAATCCACACAAACTGTTGCTTGGAAATGAAAGGATGACAGCCATCTTCTCTGAGCTGTTTAAAAAGTTACGGTTTCAAAGTAGCTCATTTTTAGAGCCTGTAAATTACATTGCTGTCGCTGCTAAGGGGAGACACTAAGAAGCTAAAAAATCCAAATAAGTCAGATGATTTTTTTTAATTTGATTTGATTTTTAAATAGAGCAGAAAAATCTGAAAATGTAACAAATTATCACTAGGAAGAAATGTTGGGCAGGAACACATTATGACTGGGTAGAAATGGATGATAGCCTACTTGTTTCCGTTTTTAAAATGGAGAGAATAGTCGGCATTATTTTTGAAAATGCATCTTTCTATCCTGCTGACTTCTGTCTTCAGAAGCAATCTGTCTTGTTTCCTTGGTTATTGTAAAATACCTGTTCAGTTGGACCTTGACTGGAGATCCTGAGGGACAGCTGATTTACTCTTTTAGTGTTAGTTCAGTTAACTGGCATTGGGTGGTGCAGATGCAAGAGTGTCTCTTATGTCTAGCATTAGCTGTAGAGCTACAACATAAGATCTTCAAAATTTGGTCTTGAATGCCTAGTTTTCTTTTAGAGCTTAGTCCCAGAAGCCTGTAGCTCTTTGGGTATGGACTGATTTACTTCTGCGTACGTCTCATACTGTCAAGCTAGGCCTGTCCAACTGCAGTGTGTGCTGCACGTGACTGCGTGGCTGACCACGTCCTTTTTCTTCTGTAGCTCACTTAAAAAAAAAATAAAAATTGAATGTACGTTTCAGTGCTGCTGCAATGATGCTTTCAAAGATGACTCATGGTGGTACAGATAAGATCCCAGAACTCCTTTTGCAATTGTGTGGTCTGCATTTCCAATAAGAGCATCTGGAAAAGGGTTTCTACATGGTGCTGGCTGTTGTGAAAAAGTGAGATGGAGATACTCGCTCAGGAGAAGAATTCAGCATCTTGGTAGTTAGGAGAGGAAGGGTATGGTTAGGGGGTGCAGCAAATTGGGGAAGCATCTGATTGCTGTGAAATGAGCTGTTGTGAGTGAGGGCTGCTGAGCACGAGCGTGGTTGGGGGACCCTGCAGTGCTGGGTTTGGTCCTGGCAAGCTGCTGCCATTATGGGTGGCTGGGAAGATCAGGGTAGGACACTAGCATAGTGGGTTTGCTATGCTGTTGCACTTCAGGCAGTGAAGCTTGAGGATCTAGTGTGAAAGTGGAAAGTGTGGCTTTTGGAAAGCAATTTCCTGTTAAGGAGCTTTTGCCATCTGTGATCACAGAATAACAGAATGTTAGGGGTCGGAAGGGACCTTCGGAGATCAGCTAGTCCAACACCCCCTGTCAGAGCAGGTTCACCTAGAGCAGGTTGGACAGGAATGCGTCCAGGTGGGTTTTGAATATCTCAAGAGAAAGAGAATCCACAACCTCTCTGGGCAGCCTGTTCCAGTGCTTTGTCACCCTCAAAGTAAAGAAGTCCTTCCTCATGTTGAGATGGAACTTCTTGTGTTTCAGCTTGTGACCGTTGCCCCTTGTCCTGTCACTGGGCACCGCTGAAAAGAATCTGGCCCCAGATTCTCTGTAATGCGCATCCAGAAAGCATTTCCGTGAACCATGAAAGTAATGCCTTGCCAGGCTTATTTACGCTTTTGTTCCTTGGATTGTGCGTTATCTACATTAAACCTAAGTAAATGGGTTTTGTATAGGTGACCTCTGTTGGGGACAGCACGTGAAACGAACAGCCCTGTTCAGCCCCTGCACTTCTGGCCTGTGTCTTAAGGAACACCAGTGTCTGCTGGGCACGGCCGCAGCACGTCCTGCAGCACGCTGGGTGCTCCTGTGTCGGAGCCAGGAGTGCCCTATGGAGAACATGAGTTCCTGCCATAGGCTGCAGAAGACCCAATTTTCAGGGGCTTGGAAATGGTCACCCCTCAGCAACCAGTTTGTATCGTAGGTTTTGCAGACACGTGGGATTTCTTTTCTTGGCGTGAGTCAGGACACGATTTTGCCTATGAGAATCAAAATACTCTTTGAGAGACTTCCATGGAAAGGAGGTGCCATGTGGGGAAAAGGGAAGGGGAGGAAGGAGGATCGCTTCCTTCTGCCTTCTTGGAAACATCCTGGGGAACGGCTCAGCAGGAGACAGCGGGAGCGTTTCCTGCTGTCCCAGGTGGCTTGTTTGGGATCTGCTCTAAACTTACCCTCCAGGGAAAGCATTCTCCTGGTAGGTCTTGAAGAGGACCTGCTTTGAGCAGGTTTCAAGACAAGTCTTTTGGGGGTGCCGAGCACAGCAGTCTGCTGTCCAGGGGCACCTGTTGTAGTTCTTGAGCACTGAGCCCTGTTTATAATTTTGAGCACAGGTTAGTGAAATGCGTGCACTGAACAGGACAGAAGAAATCCTGGATGAACAAAATCTTATTTAGATCTGTGTGTGTGTGTATGTTACTAATACAAAAACCACAGCACAAACAAACCCTGCCCAGCGGGGACTGTGTTGCAGAAAGAATGAGAGCACTGTTGACTTGAACGTTCCCTGTCTTTCCAATGAACTTAAATGAGTTCCAGATATTTCATTGGTTCCTGGTTCCTCTGCTCGTTACGCAGATGAGTACTTTAGTGACTTTCTTTTTTTTGTAAAGATGCTTTCTTCTAGGTTTTGCACGGGGAGGATGTGTAAGGGAGGAGGTTGGAGAAGTCACTCTAAAAATGAAAGCACAAGTTAAAGTGTTTACTCAGTATATTAAGACATAATTGATGGTTGCAAAAGGCAGGGTTTTGTCTCCACTTTTCAGAGTGCTTGGGTTGCTTTGCACAGACTTTGCTTGCTGTGGGGCTGGGGAAGGCAGAATGCGGTGCTAGATAAAAGCAAAACTAGTACATAGTTGTTCAAAGTGTTGCCTATCATTAAACAGAATCTTTTCTGCAGAAGAAAGGTTTTAAAAGGGAAGAGGAAGGTTGACCAAAAATTAAAGTATTCAGTGTTGGTGTCTCCTTTGAGATTTCTGCTGTGATCAGACTGACCCTGAAAGAGATGACGCTGTGCACTCCAAAAACGGACTAAACTTTAAACGAATTGAAGTTGTGAACCCCAAGCTGCGTTGAAAGGTGTAAATACGCTTAAAAAATACGAGCATCTCTGTAGCTGGGCAAAGCACAGAAAAGCCTATCTTGATGTTTCCAGTTAAAATAATGGAGAGAAACCTGCTTTCCCAGCAAGCTTCCATTGGTTTGCTTTCTGTTAACTGTGTTTTGGGGGCTGCAGTTAAGGACAGCACTATCTGGTGATAGACACAATTAGTATTGCCTCCTGTTCGAGGAAAAAAGCCAATAGATGTCATGCGACAATATCTTAAAATGGACAGTGACGACATCCATTTTATGCTTCGTTTGATCCAGTGTATTACTGTTGTGGTGTTGCTGTGTGGAGGAGGGGCTGAAGTAAAAAGATACACGATGAGCCTTACGATCAGTACAAATATATGAGGCAAGTTTTGTGGTTTGCCACTTAGAAGTTTGTGCAACTTCTGCTACAAAATAATGCCAAGGAGCTGTGGGCTTTGGTCTGGGTTTTCAGCAGTTGTGGGGTTTTTTTGGATTTGTGCTTTCCCCTTCCATCACAAATTTGGCCTTTACTTTCAGGCTGCTGTTTTTGTTGTTTTGGGTTTGGTTTTTTTTTTTTTTCACTAGAGAATCTAAAATAAAATTCAGTTGCATAAACAGTTGTAACTGGGAAAATTCGTCCCTGTCGGTGTCTTTAGAAAGAGCTTTATTCTGGAAACCTCTACTGACATGGTGTTGTGATCGCTTTACTGTAGTCTCTCTGGTGAACTTAGGAGTGGGCTTTAGTTTGCCTGCAGGAGTGTTAACTTTTGATTTTTCCAAACTTAAGGGCTATAACTGGATAGAGGGATCACTGTGGGTCACTGTCCTCTGGGGCACCCTGGTGTTCTCCATGTTCTGAACAGCCAAACTCTGGAGTGAGTGCATAAGGACTGGCCAGGGCTGACAATACCAGGGGATACAGCTGGACTTGGAAATCACATCCTAAGGAAGCTTCTTGTTGTCCGTCAAGCACGTAGCAGCAGCTGGAAGTGGTCTAACAAGTGTATGTGCCTCTGTTTATCTCAGGCTTAATTTTTGTCCTGAACAAAAAAAACTATTGGTATGGGGAGAGGGTTTGGGGAGTGACAAAGATGGATTCTCTTCCCACTAGTGTTAGCTCTATGGTGCTGATAGGACTAAAAAAAAAACCCATAATTGCTCTGGCTTGATAGAGTTCAGCCATCTGGGTAAACTGCTCAACTCTGCTCTCATCTCCAAAACTGCAGCAAAAACTATATGTACTTCTGAAATCTGTTAGGATTTTGCTCGAAGCACAGTGTCAAGGGGATCATGAAGGAGATACTGTCTGTGAGCCAGCAGAATGTTTTTCATCCGTACCCCGCTATCGCTTGCTTGAGTGGCAAATGAAAACAGAAATCTAGTAGCTGAGGAAAATGTCTGGAGAGACAGCGGCGTGAGCAGAAATGAGGTTTGGCCATTTTCAACGTGAGCTCAGATCATGAACCACAGAAGCTGAGACTCCAGGCAAAAAGGGCTGGGTATCTGGCTGATAGTCGTATCCAACCGACAGCCTAGGCAAGGACGTGACCAGAGAGAACCTATACTGGAAGTGCCCAAATCAGTGCTAAAAACTGCTGCTGCCTGCAATGAGGGGCATGTAGAGATGGGGCAGGTTGGAGCAGGCGGGACAGGAGGGGAAGGTGAGCTGGGGAAGGGGAAGATATCATGAGGCAGAAACCAGAACGATTGACACCACAGACCTAGGTATGGACTGTGAGCTAGCAGGAGAAATGGGATTGGGACTAGAAGAAAGGCCAGGAATCAAGACTAAGCAATAAAAGTTGTTTGCTGCAGCCAAGAAGCACGTTCAGCTGTTGAGAGACTGGAGGACTTTCCATGTTTGATGGATGAACAAGCCATGAAGTTGCTGGTCCTGTATTGCTGTGGCTTATCTAAGACCTTTAGTCTTTCTGGAACTGCTTGCTGGAGGGTGACACTAATATGCCTGGAGGGGGCATCGCTGTTGGCTTGCCTCTGCCAGTGCTGTGGGGAGACAGCTTCAGTCACTAGAGCTATTGGCATAATGCTTTTTCTTGCAAAACCCAGCCACTGCCTGTCCCTCAAAGACCAACAGTTAGACCCCAAATCACTAGCTTACAAATCATATAATTTAAAAAAGTATACCAGGGGTGGTTCACTCTTGTTTTCTGGTGTGTTGATGCCTCTGAAGATCTAGCTTGCCAGCTTTGTCTGTAATTCAGAGACCTAAACACAGACTTTTCAAGTGGGGACTTTGGGGGGAGGGGGGCTGTGTGTGTGTGCGTGCGCGCTTATTTTTCTTTATTTAATGAAGCTAAGGGGAGTTGGTGTTTTTGAGATGTGACCCAAGTCTAAGCCGTCCTTCCAGCCACTGCGGTTGAAGCGCAGCAGTTTCCATAGCAGATAGCACGTGAGGGGGTGACACGGCTGCTGTTGCCTCCAGCTGCCTGCTACTGTCCAGGGTCAAAGGCAGAAGTAGCTGGTGCCGGCTGGCTTGCAGGTAGTCTTTGCAAGCCAGGTTCATGCATGTGCTTTGGTTCCCTAAGGAGGTATCTTAACCACATTACTAACTGCAAGGCATGATTGAAGAGAATTAAGTAACTAACTCCTTGATTACAGGAATTTAGGACTTCAAGAAAATTGTTCTGTGTGAGACCCGAGGCACATCACAGGCTGCCAAAACTGCAGGCTGGCTTTCAGACAAAAGAAATGTCAGTGATGCTCCCAAACTGAGTAGCTAAGGTTTTTCTTACCTTTTTAAAATTTTAAAAAAATTTTATATTTATTTTATGTACTTGGTTAAAGCAATTTTTAATGTGAATACCTGAAAATGAGGTACATGCTGATGACTAGACCCTTCCTATGGCGCTTCATAGCTTCAGTTGACCACGGAAAGCCAGGACAATGAACAGAGCCCGGAGAAGCGGGAGCCCATGGCTGCCTTCCCTGCGGGTGAGGGTGAGATGCCGGGGCTCGGACGCAGCCCCAGGTAACCGCAAGGCAGCTGTGTGTTGGCTTGGGCTTAAGGGAGCAGCACTGCCACACGTGGCAGATTTCATTCCTAAGAAGATATTGTTAGGGATTTTCTTTTTTCTTAGAAATTGTGTCTTCTTCTCTTGGGAAGCCTGTAAGAAGAGAGTTGGGGGGGGGGGGAAGAAAGAAAGAAAATAATGCTGTTTATTTAAGTTTAGGTGAATATTTACACTTTTCCACTGTAGCTCTTAAAAAAAAATTAAAAAATTGACATGTCTGTGTATAGCTTCATAAGAGTTCCTCGGGTAGAAGTAACAGATGAAACCTTCACCACCTAGAACTGGATTAGCTGCGTGTTTTGAGTGTTTTCCTGTGCTCTGCCTGCTGTTGTAAGGAAGCAAGATGAATCACCTGTTGCCTGCAGATCTCAGTGCTGCTCGGGAACTGGTGTCTCGACTGAAAAGATAGCTGGACTTTGCTCCAAGTTACCTGGGCTTTTTTTGCGGTTTTATTAGTAGTCATAAATATGTATATACATACACACACCCACCAGGATGTTGAGAATTTCCTATAGTATTTTTTGTAATCGTTTGGTTGATAACCAGCGTGAATCTTAACTGCATGAAGTCTATGGTCTAGGGAAAAAAACATGGGCTTAATAATTTTAAAAATATGATAGACTTGAAAATCAGCTGGAGACTGAGACCAGCCCCAGTCACAAGCATTTGGCAAAACTGCCTGATTTTCAGAACTTGTGGAGCGTAGGACAACCTAGTTGTGATCAGTTCTGTCTATGCTGTTGAAGATGCAGGATCCGATGCCAAGAAATGGTGTTTTTACACAGAGAAAGAGGGTGTATACTTAATTTTAAGCAATTCTGCTGGCCTACTGGAGGAGTGTGGGTTGTTCAACCTTTTAAAAAAGCTGTAATAAACTCCTGTTCAGCAGCAAAAGCTCAGCTATTGTGTCATCTAGGTATTATGTTTCTGGCCAGGATTTGGTTCTTTTGGATACATAAATCACAATGTCAGAGCTTAACTATCCAGGACACTAATATGCATAAAGCAAAAAGCCCCTAAAACTCACTAAGTTGAAAAGTGTTTTGCTGTAGCAGAAAGGGCGGGGAGAAGAAGCTGAAGGCACTACTCGAGTGTTCCTTAAGCTACTTGAATATGGGAGTGGTGAATGCTTGAAACTCTTCAGAATGAGTGGGATACCCCCAAAAAATAGTGCCTCACATCTCTTTACAGTAGCAGTCATGATTGAAGCCTTTAAAAGATAGAAATTGATCTGAACAAGTTAAGCTCTACTAAAAGTGACTGTGGGGTGGGGGTTTTTTGCATGTTGGGTTTTTTTTTAACCCCTCAGCTAGTTAAGGATCTGACACCCTGCCCTTAGTCTTTGTCCAAGTGCCCTGAAGATCAATGGGATGCTTTACAAGGCGGGGGGGGGGGGGGGGGGGGTAAGACAGANTGGGGGGGCGGGGGGGGGGGGGGGGGGGGGGGGGGGGTGTAACAGGCACACCACCATTCCCTGGGCACCAGCTGGGTCTGTTGTGATTATTGTTAATTGCGTAAGATTCAGAACTAGGTGTTACTTTCTACACCAGCTGAGCATCCCATCTAGAAAAGGAGGCGATGATAGCCCATTTATGCAGGTAATTCAGAAGATTCTGTCCTTTGAGCAGCTCAAGGGTGCCCTTACAGGTACTGCCGGTGCCAAAGGTGGCCAGCAGACAGGTCAAGCACCCACAGCTTCCACACTGTCCAGTCTGAATTTAAATGCGTGTTTCGAGATGAATTTCTTAATGTGTCTGTCTTCCTACAGTGTGAGCAGTGTTATTAGACAGGCAAAACTGGCAGTTTCTATATGGAAAAGGATTGGCATGTTTAGCAATGGCATTGGGATAAAGGTGGGTGGGTGAAGCGGGGGCTCGGATGGGGGAAAGTCCGTTATTCATGTCAGCACTGTGAGAATATGATGCCTTATGTTACTGTCACAAAAAACAAGGTGGGGAGCTGTGGCAAATAAGATTCTAAAATGTTATTCTGTCAACTTAATGTTCTTCCTTTTTTTTTTTTTTTCCTTTTTCTTAAAAAGGTAGGGTTACAAGAGGCACCCTCAGCTCCTCAGACAGAAATACACTTTCGAAATTGGAAGCAGCAATCTGAACCATAGGACGTGTTTCAGAAGGTCGGTCAGCAGAGCATTAATTCTTCACTTGAGGGAAGCCGGGTAAAACCTACAAAAAGTTGGTTGTACAGACCTTTGGCAGCTACTTCCCAGCTCTCAGATATGGGTAACTTTTGTTCTTTCATTCTTCAAAGATCAATGCAAACCTTTATTTTCTATAAATAATTTAATAAATACTTTTGTTTTACAATGATACAACAAATAACAAATTCATAGCAAATGAGTCACAAAGAATTTAGGATCAGTATACTTTAATAAGGTATCAGTGTCAAAATACATTTCCTTATCAAGTTAAAGTTCCCATACAGTTATAATATTGTCAATAAGAATTCAGCAATATAGATTACAAAATAATTATGATAAAAAGTATGATTAATATTAAGACATGGAATATTTTTTCAGAGTGTTTTAGTAAACTGTTAGGGTATAACATTTTTAATGCTGAAACTACACAAATAAGAAACAGAAGAGCAGTATTCAAGTGTCTTTAATCCTTGAAGCCTTTAAGTCCTTGCCACTGCAAATTTGTCAAATCTGGCTTGCCAATTTTCATCAGACTTTGATGTTTACAATATATTTTTTCCGCACAGCAATAACGTCACTTTAGGTATAGATTATTTTTGGTAATAAACTCTTGAAATATTGCCTACAATATTGACTATTGTATTTCTTTACATTATGTACCAATAACAAAAGATCTTCAGCTGTTCCAAGTATGCGTGGTTAAGACTCACTAAACACAGAGAACTCCGAAGTGCTCAATGAACCCAAGGCTCCGTCTCTGCAAGTGTCAGTGCATGATATAAAGCGATTTTATATACCAGGCTTCAGCAGAATCAGAAGTCTCAAAAAAAAATATGTCTTTGTTCTAAGTTTCTGGGCCAGATTTTTACCTTTTGTACATTGCCATGGTTCCATTTTCTTCAATGAAGCTACGATGATTTATACCAGTGGAGGAAACAAGCCGACATAGCCTAACATATATCTAGGTCTGTATATATTTTGAAGTCAGAACTGCTCACTTGCCTTTTATTACTCTAATATTTTTGCTGTTTAAATATGGTGTAATTAAAACTTCCAAGTCCCTTTGCCTTTGAAAGCATTCAAAGCCTTATTTTTTAAAATATGTGCATGACAACTAATGATACTTAGAAAGGAGCTCTGAAGATGTCTGGCTACCTTTTAATGACATTGCAGCTACTAATCAATGTAAGGCAAGTAAAAATGATAGAGACCTGCCTGCCAGCTATCCATCTCACTACACAATCCTTAATTCTTTTTGTGTGCTTATAACTGAGTTAGCCTAATACGCTGGGAAATCCTACTTTAACTTTCAGTTTTAATAATTGAATATTGCAATTACATTGCTAGCTAGCATATAAAATGAAAGAGAGTAGCATTAATCAGAGGTGTTAGTACTGGCTGCTGGTCAGATTCCTGAAATATCAGCAACACCATAACAAACACTACTAGTTCTAGCAGAAACAGCTCTGAAAGTTTTTGTGTCCTAGATACAGCAAAAGTACCAAAAGATGATTAATAACTGACCCAGAGAGAAATTTAAAAAAAGAAAAAAAAGGAAACAACAAAGAACAAAACAAGAAACCCCAACACAAATGAAAACACAGGTCTAAATCCTCCACTGGGGTAAATCTGTAGGGCTCCCTTAGCTGTAGAGCTAAGTCAGGTTAAGGCAACTGAGAATGTGGCTTGCTTCTGAGGGAAAAAAGCTTACAACGTGCAACTTTCACAGATACCCACAAACATTGTAGTTCACCATTCACATTTCTTTCAACAAAATGTATAAAAAAAATGAAGGGAAAGGAGGGGAGGCAAAAGGCCGGGATTTTTCCTTAGTATGCTTTTCCAAAAGTTATTAAAGTTACAATACGATAAATGCTGGAAAACAGAAAGACTCAAAGGATTTCAATTTGGCAGATCAACAAAAAACTGTGGTTGGAGATCAAATTTGTTTCGTTCATCTTTGGCAATAAAAAATAAATCTTTGCAGTACTGCAGCCAAAGCATCGTGTGGTAAGGCATTTATACCACAGCTTTTTATAAGCATGAAATTTGAAGAAGATTTCAGAGTATAAATTACAGGTCATGAGATAAGGGGAGGGTAATCAAACTCTCTAAACACCACTTTAATTGCAATAGAGAAAATACAGTAGATGTATTTCTTTAATATGAATAATAAAGTGAGTAACTTCAAAAGGCCACTATTTGGTAACGTGAACAGGTTCAATATCTAAGTAAAATCCTGTAAAAGTGTATTGGTATTAGAAATCGTCTACTTGCAAAAATATATTTAAAAACTGAAGCTGTTTTGAACAGTATAGGCCACAGAATATTGCAGGATCACTCAGGTTGCCTGGTCCAGTGCTCGGAGCAGTTCACTGCCCTGCAGAAGCGTAGAGCTGCCCAAAACAGGGACATTCACCTCACAGTCATATCTTGTCAACTCGGGCAACAAGTAGGGTTCAAAGGAGGGCCCCAGCAGACGACTGGTCATACCTGGAAGAGATCATTAATGAAGTCAGTCACAGTGCTGAGACCAGAGACAGGACTTCTTTCCTCTCCTCCCTCTTCCGTTTATACCAGGTAAAATTTAATTTTTTGTTTAAGTCAATATGCCTTAAACCACCAGCAGTTACAGGTTTCAAACCTATATATCGCTATGCACTGCCTTCAACTGCTGCAAGCGTGTCACACAGACAGGTGCAGTTTTTCACCTCTGCCCCCAATTCAGATTGTTCTGAGAAGAATGATATTGGTGAAGATGAGGAAAGTTCTAGTAAACACCACGGTTTCTAAGTTGACGTTCACTCCCCTTAGATTAGGGACTGCTCCCCTTATATTAAAAGGGACATGTGTGCATGTCCCCTTTAATTACTTATTTTAACTTTTAGAAGGCACGCGGTCAAGACTGTAGTCTAACAAACCTCCCATTATCAATGCTCTAGTGAGGTTGCTTAGTACAATTTAATCAATTCCATCCCAGGATAATCGTATGGATGGAGGATGACTGGACCTCCAAGGTAAAAAGGTATTAAAATATTTTTTCCTTATATATTACAAATGTAAACATTGAAGTTTCACACTAAACAATTCATTCTATGAAGCAATACATATCTGGTTCTTAGTTTGTCATCCTGCTCCATATTTTTTTTAAGTGTTTTCTTGCATGGAATCAGTATTGGAACTAAATACCAACATTTCCCAATTTCGGTATTTGACGGCTCTTACCTGACGCTTTGTGAGCCGGCTGGACAGTAAAGTCCTGATAATGGGAACTGTAAAACAGAGGGGGAAACACTCCTGCTTTCAGATTCTCACCAGGACTGCCACAGGTGGGTTGCTGCTGCTGCTGTTGCAGTTGATTCATTGGTTGGCTCAGACCTCTTGAGTTACAGAGAAATTCATCTGATTTACATAGTAGGAAAAAAATGAAATTAAATTAAGCCAGGGTAATAATTATAGTAGATCATACTAATTCAAAGCAAAGCAATCCTTGGTGTGATGTTCACAGGGCACAGGCGTACCTACATCTTGTCACAAAGGATGCCCAGAAACAGCCCTAGCTCTAGAAGTAGTATTGCACCCAAGATACGCTTGTGTAAGGAAACACAATGTTGTAGAGCAAAAGTATCAGTTCTAGCCCAGAGATGTCTGCACCTTGGATCAGCAAGAGGTAATAAATCCATCTCCATTAAGCTGATCTCCATGAACCTCCAAAGCAAGGGTGTGAACACACATGATACTATCTACCTGGTAGTTATCATATACCTTAAATTTTTCAGCTCTTAGTGATACATCTTGATATTTAATTTTAGCTTAGTGTAATATTTACAGAGCTTATTAACATTTCCTTTTGAAAGAGTTTTTGTTTCTATTCAACCTGTCTTAAAATTGTGTTTCAATACCTGACATTGCAAAGCCACCTTCTTTTGTCTTACCAGTAAGAACACTTGTGCTGAGAGACTTTTTTTCTGTAACCAAGGAACAGGTTTCCCCTTTGAGAAATTTCATTCTCTTCCACATTAAGTGAGATGGGTTAATGACCGATGGATCTCCCTAAGATGTGAAGAAAACCAAAACAAATAATTACACCAATGACCATGGTGAGTCCAGAGTTGTGGAGGGGATGCATTTCTTATGCTTACCCCACTCAGCTGTTGCAATGCTTGTTCTTCATAATCCAGTTGTCGTTTCAGTTTCAAACTATTAGACAGCGCAATTCTTGCTGGATTTACATCTATGCCTCGTTGCCCAAACGCATCTAGGGGCCTGTGGAGAAAAGGTCTCTGGGTGAGTGAGCAGGGAGGCGAATCTAAACCATCTTGTTCATTTATGCAGATTCTTCTTTCATTTTAAAGACATTTAAGGTGTCTTTGACACATGACAGTGGACAGACCTCAAACGTCAAATGTTTTTATTTCCTTCTGTTAGTCATCCCACAAGCTTCGGAAACTTTTGACTTTTACGATCAAAGAGTAATGAAAGTCTAGCATAAACAGCCTCTAGGAATCTCCAGACAGACACAAAAATGCTGTGGAAAAGAGTCATGTGTTTTTTAAGGATAGGATATTTGAGAGTCACACCTCTCCCCTTGCTTTGCATACTAAACATGAACACGCAGGTCGCTGTTTAGGGACAAATTATGTCTTTCCAGATGCGTATTGACATCGGTATTTCTGCCAACAACAAGACATTCAGAAAGCAAACTGCAGCTGAACTGCAGAGCGTCACGTTTTAAAATGACCATTGCAATTTTATGTACTTCCCGAATGTTTGAGCGTGACCAACACTGAAGATCCACACTCTGCATGCTACCCAAGAGCTACAGAGAAACTTCTAGCTACAATAGGAAACTTCTAGGACTGTAGCCTCTGATCTATGTCTCATCGGATGCTGTTCACATGTGTAAGGAAGTGATTAAGGCAAAGAAGGGCTGTAGAAATAAAACCTTGTAATATCAAATCTTAGGTGTAATATTTATGTATGTCAGCAATAAAAGTACCATCATCCTTCCCTCTCCCCTATTTTCTGTTGTACAAAAAATATGTGGAAAATAAGAAAGTATGCATGGGTACCAGTTTATTGCTGGAAGAGCAAGCCTTTTCAAAATTTTCTTATAAGTGCATAAAGGTAAGCAGGCTTTGCAAAATTACTTGGGTAGTCTTTACCTGACCAGCAGTAAGATCCATTCATGCATCCTTACAGGCAACAAAAAATTAGCCCACTTGAGATTCCCCTAGACTGACTGCTACTGGGAGAGCACCAGACTCATTTCCCCAAAAGTGTAGTCTGATGCCTGTCAAAACAACTACTCCAGCTAAATTGAGGAAAAAAAACACTTTTCAGTGTTACGACCTCCCTCTCCCCCAAATATTTGCTGAGTAAAATACATAGCTATACTCCAAAAACTCTTACCTTTTTTTATATACGGGCATGCTGGGAGAATGCACTGGTGGCCCTGAAGGGGAACTTGATAGGGATCCTGAGTATTTATCCATGAGTCTCCATTTAGCAGGAACATATTCTAATGGGGGATCAGGCGGCCACTGGGTGTTTGGTCTTCCTCCCATCGAAGACAGGGGAGTGCTGGCTTGGTCATGGTACGGTGGCAGTGATGACCTGCTCATGTTGTTGAAGAACACCGATGACAGGGACCCGTGACCAGGGTTAATGTTTTTATTTGATAGCTGTGGGCAACATTTCTCTGGGAGGAACTGATTCTGTGAAGCAGAAGCAAGGGGCTGGAAGATGGTACTCATGCTACTTAGACTCTGCTGGGTATTTTGTGCACTTTCAGAGAGAGGACGTTCTTCTTGGCAGATGGGGCTGAGCTGGAAATCTTCTCCATCCATAGGAATGTAAGGAGCCAAGGTTTCAAGGTCCAGTTCATTGAAGTCAGTCTGCAAAAAAAAAAATTGATAAAGAAACTAAAAGTTAATAATAGTTGTGGCAGTCACTGTGATACGAAACACTAGTAGATGTGAAGCTGAAAAATCAATTGTATGCCAAGTTTACCTACATAAAACTGGTCAGCTCCTATTTAAAGATCTTACTTCTGTGACTAGCATACATGTTTCATCATATCATCATCAGCAAAGACAACAAACTGAAGAAAAATACTTCCAGATAAGCAGTATTTGCTAAAGCAGCTTGCAGGCAGCCTGCAACATCACTGTGATCTGAACTAGATCTTCTGTTTCATTAAGCTTTGAATAACTTGTCTGCCAGGACTCTACAACATGTGGCATGTAGTTCAACCTCAAGCTTTTTTTGTGCTAAAACGCAAACCCCAGCTTTCTCATAACCCAGCTACATGAAAAAAATGTGTCTAAAAATGCCAAAGTTTTGAAAAATGTAGTGTGGTTAAATCTGTTTGGTGGTTTTTTGGGTTTTTCTGCCCCCTTGGAGAACTAGTCATATTTAAATTAATTTCTCTTGGTGCTTGACCAGAGCTGAACAGAGAGGGAAATGAATGTTGGCCCACTGGTCAGCTCACGACAGGGGCACTTCTCTAACTTTCATTTATCCCACCGGACAAACCTGCTGATGTGGTGGGTCAAACCTGTGCAAGCAGATGCTGAGTCTGACAAAACTGAATTTTGCGCGTGTCAAGTCTTGCACTGAGCTTGCTCCTGATCCACGTTTTCCTCCTATCTGTCCACTCTTTCTAGTGCTTTCATTGCTGTTTCTATATGCACACCTAGATGAAATTTCTTCAGGATATGGACTAAACCATAATTTGCAATGGCAAATTGCGGCACCTTATTTGGGTCCGAATCACCCCAGACTTTCCACAGATTAATAGAAGAAGGTAAGCATAAGGTCTGAGCTGTCAGCCAGCAATGCCTGTTCCTTTCTTTTAAGTTATGCCTCTTAACAAAGGCATTTCAATTAAGTACCTAAAGCTAAGTGGGCTGAATCTGACCTACACTTTTTATTCATTTGAGGTAATGTTATAATAGTGGAGGATTAAGAGAGTCATTTATAGAGGGAGTTTCTACAATTATACCCTGATTAGAATGCAGGAGGCTGACACTTTGTTACTTTATGTGCAAGTAATTGTCACATCTCTTTGAAATCCTCCAAGAGGTAAGACAAGAGGAATATATCCAAAATGACAGTTTTCACTTTGTAGTTAAAGGAGGCACGTGCCATGAGGGGCATTTCTTTCTCACTTTGAGGTTCTGCAAGAATTAGTTTATTTATATTTTGTTCTAGAAAGGATATTTACTTGCTAGTCATTAAGCCAGATTTAAAAAAAAAAATAAATGCTGCACTCATATTCCTTATCCCCTCTGCAGAAGCTTCCAAATTTTGAAAACTCTACTTCTTTCTTCTTAGCAATGCCACTACAGTGACACCCTAAGGTACTTGCTTCAGAGAGTTATGGGTAGAAGTTTATACCCCAGCTTTTGAAAGGTTACATTTTTGTTAGTGTTGTGCATCAAAGTTTTATTGTGTATGTGCAAATGCAGTTTGCACGTATGTTGGTGTATCTGCACATATAGCATGCACCTGTACTTCCTGCTAGCAGGGGACCGGTATTTACGGCTTTTGGAAGAGATACTAGTTCCTTACCTGGGAGTTGCACTGACTTTTTGATTCTGTGTCCATGGCAAAGAGTTTTTCAATCATCTCAATCTTAAGGTCTTCATCCACAGAACTGTAATAATCTCCGGGGCTGCTTGGCTGCACAGAAATAAGAATTTGCAATAAGCAGTAAGACAACCACAGTATTGTCTTAGCATCGTGCAGTTTTTACTGTGCTATTCAGTAACAGATCTCTCCTATGATACCAGGCTGCACATATAGTGTCCTCAGAACCCCAAACTGCCTCCTCCTATCATATGCTTTTTTCCAACACAAGATTACTTCTCATCACTACAAAATTTGAGAGCTATAATGATTAACAAAGGCACCCAATACAGGAACCTTAGATGTTCTTAGTTTAAATGGGTTTTTTGGCAACTCAGACCAGCAACATGAGATGTACACCATTAAATGCTTGTGTCAAGAAGGGAGACGCTTAGCACTACCTCAATGTCTTTATTAAAATTGGACATCCCCTAGTAAAGGCTGGCTAAGAGCGGCTCCAGCTCTTGGGGACAATGCCCTGAAAGCACATTCGTTCTCCAGTGAGGAACTCCATGGAGCTGCTCTTAAAAGCCCGAGTTGGGTAAAGTTTCTGGACTAGAGACCATATAGCTTCTAGTTAACCAACAAAAAGAGGCCATATGGGTCTGGGGCAATGTTGGTAGCGACCACACCATTTTACATTGGCTTTTTATTTAAGGTTACCTCCATGGAAGCTGGTAGTATGTTCTTCTACTTGTTGTTTTATAGGCGATAGTAATTATTGAGGGACAACTGGGAGAAAATGATGATTACAACGTAAAGGCAGGATATAGTTCCCATTAGATATTTTTGCTATTGATTCTTAAGATATGTGTAGTACTGGAGGGACATAGATACACTGCGCCTTAGTAAGCAGCGAGACAGGACTTCTAACATGAAAACATGTATTGATGGGACTTGCGTACAAAACATAATGTGCTTTTTTTTTTTTTTTTGGTAAAGCTCTTCTTACCGTGGAACAGCTACTGTTGCTGCTTGCACTTGGAGTGCTGCTGCCAGGTGCAGCCTGAGGCATTGTAAAGGATGGTATCATCAGCGTTTCCCCCTGAGCAGCGTGGCTTTTCGCTTCCACTGGCCATGCTTTGCTTGGTGTCAAAACAGTGCTGGTGAAGGCAGGGGCTTCCTCAAACTTCTGAGTCCCTGCATGGAGTTTTAACAATATTAACGGATGCTTTTAGGTTGTGCCGTGTTATGATATAATTGCAGCTATTCATTGAAAGTAAACACTGCTCCTAGTTGCCATGACAATAAGTTGGCATAGACTTAATGCATGTTGTTTGGTCAGCAAGAAAGCCTGATTCTGCTCTCATTCACAGAAATTTTCCACTGGTGTGAGCACGTGGGCTCTTACAGCCATTACTCCTGATTTGTACACGCAGCAAACAGACCTTGTCTGTTAAGTTTATAAATGTAGGCTCATATGCGGTTCTTTGTTGCACAAAAATTATTCATACAAGTACTAACCGAAATCCAGGGAAATAATGGCATCGCCAGGTGTTGGTGCCAGCTGAGCAAGTTCCTCTGGTTCCTCCTTTAACTTAGTAAACAAGAAGTCGCTCTTCTCCGTGCCAGGGATGCCGCTCTCGTAGGTGGTGCTCATCGTCAGCAGGTGAGGCTTGAAGAGCGATTCTGTTTGGTCCATGGAGAAGACAACATCGTTCTTCTCAATTTCACTAACAAGAAAATAGGTTTTAGGTATTTTGCACTCTCAAAAAAAAAAAGATGCGGGTAATGTAGGCAGTACAAACTCTCTAAAGCTGAGGCCTGTAGAAGCGTTTTGGCCTCTCTCAGTGGCATGCCAGGCTCTGAGAGGCCAGGCACGGTTCCAGCGTTGCTGAGCACCACCATCTCAGATGACGCAGAGACTCTGGTCAGGACTTCTGTGGGAATACTCGGGGCTTTGTTGCTCTGCTTTTTAAAGGGATGTAGTCGAGGCTATAATGACCTAGACTATCAGTCCAGTAAGTATTTCCTATTTTGGCCCCATCTAGGACCGAAAATACTTGAGTTTTGCCAAACAGAGGCAAAACTCCTGATTGGTCCCGATTTTTGACACGGAAAAGAGCTTCTCCTAGCAACATAAGATACAATTGCTACTTAATTTTATCTCTCTGTCACAGCATTAGAAAAACAAAACATATTAGCAGTTGTATTACACAATAAAACCTTCAGTGCAGGCTTTATACTCTCGTGTATCAGCAGAGCAGCCGCTCTGCAGAAGAGAAAGGCTGTGGTGTATTTCAACAGCGTGTATGGGAACGGGCACGCCACATTTTTCATCGATGTCTAACATCAGTAAACAAGACTGAACAAACATGACTAAACTGATTTCAGAATAACACCACTGAATAAATAGACCCTTCAAAAGTCCCTCCGATTAACTGCATTTCTTCCAGCACACTTGGTTTTTCTAAGTAAGTATTTTCATTTTTCTAAGGAAGTATTTTCATAACTTACTAGCTTCTAAGTAAGTTTTTCATAACTTACCTCAGCACATAGTTGACACAGACGATACACTGAGGCTGTAGGTTGCGCGTGTTGTAAATCACTGTTCCTTGAGTCTCCAGCCATACGTATCCACCGTGCTTGGCAAGCATACGGTACTGGCCCGTCACTACTTGACCTTTTGTACACACTGAGAGAAAACGGGGCAGGGGGCAGAGAGATATAAATAATGCAGCAGGACAGGAACACACAATGTGTAACACTTGTTTTAAATAAGCCTGCTTTTGAGTTTTCATTAAGCAAAACTACACCAAGACAATTTGTTAGCAAGGATGCTTAACTTTGGGAAAATCTGGCCATTTTATATATAAAAGGGGATGTTAATTTGAGGCCTCAGGATGCCTGGCATTTGAGTTCTTTAGATGGTCTGAGTATTCAGAGTGTGGGATTTATTTATTTAGTTTTTTTGCATTTAATTTAAGATCCTAATTGCCCCTCAAATAATGTCTGCTGTCATCAAGTTTCTTGAAAGTCCCTGGCTCTAGAAGTGCCTCAGTTTACACTCCCAAGCTGATCTGTAGAAACATGGTTTTATTTAAGTGATGGATAAGTCCAAGAGTCAGATGATTTAAAAGCTATACTCAGAAAAAATAAAAAATCTCATGGTTTAAATCTATACCTATCTTTTTTTATACCTTAGTGTTATGAGCTGGAGATATCAACATCACAAATAAAGTGAAGGTGGCACTAGCACAGCGTTGTTCTTAAGAGCCTGAAGAAGTAATACCGCTCTTTTAAAAGTATCAAAATTAAAAACTGCAAATGGGACTGTTTTGCCTAGGAGAAATAAGTAAAGCTGAACTACTGTATTTCTTGAACTGTGTTGTTCCTCTGCAATAGCTTGAAATCAGCAGCCTAGAAGGAACCAAGACCCATGTGACAAATTAAATAATGTTGATTTAACTTGAACTGTTTTTTTGAACTGGCCTGTGTTTCTCAAGCAATAAACTGACAATACTACAACTCAGGTTTAAAGCTTCATCTAGATGTCTGAAGGGTGAAATCCCCCCTTTCCCCTGTCCCCATTATTTTGTAATATTTGAAGAGAATGAGTTTTCAGCATGGAGCTCTGGACTTCTGAGATAAAGTTTTACAGTGCCCTGTCTGTTGTAAATGCTTTCCTAAAAGGAATGAATATTGTAATTTAATTCACAGCTGTCAATTGAGGAAAAATATTGTCAACTGATGGCAGTAAAATTAGGGTTGGAGTATGCAAGCAGTACTCGTGCTAATAAAGGGTTTGTATTTGCAAGCAGATGTAGTTGCACTGAGTAGCAAAAGTGCGAACTGGCTCCGCTAAACCTTTGACCACATTGGCAATCTTTCCTTTTAAACAGCTTTTATGCCTGAAGACAGTATGCCATCAAAATAATGCCCTAAAAATGCAGTTTCACTCAGTAAGGCTGGAAACGTGATTCTGCAGTCTCGGTACAGCAAAATTCCTCGTGAATGTGGCCACTAACAGAAGCTATTTATTGTCAGTCTCTCCTGCATCGCCACCATACAAATGTACAAATCCAGGACTGTGAAATGCAACAACTGTTCTGCAGATAATTGTTGCTGTGTTTATCCTCTGCCTCTGAAGTTTGTTTGTTTTCTTCCTAGGAGTATTTAATCATCCTTCATTTAATTTATTTAGACAAAGTAGAACATTACTTTTATTGATTAAATACTTCTGGTGGAACAAAATCAAAAGGCTTTCATTTCAAAGTGTTTTAGTGACTGGACTGTTCTGCTCTGCTTGTGAAACATAATTACACTGCTTCCTAATCATCAGCTCATCAATAAGAGTCACAGTGTAGGCGCCTGTTACATTACAAAGAAGCTTTTTACTGCTTTAATCTTTTTTATTATTATTATTCAAAGCGTGTCATGTTCTGATATAATAAAGTACAGCAGAATCCCTCTGTGGGGTAATCTCATAAATTACTAATACACTTGTAACTGCTGACTTTGTTATCAACGCTACATCTAAGGGTCTGCCTTCAGAGTGAACTTCTCACTTCACTTTTTTTTTTTTTAAAAAGTACACATTACCTGTATCTAGTTGTCTACTATTACTAGTTACGGAACTAGTAACATCTCAATGAAATAGGCTCCAATTACATTCCTTATCTTTGGGTGGAGAAAGGGGGAAGGCAGGAATGAATTTAATTGAACACAAAATTTGTTTTTTAATTGCTGAGAGACACTTGAGAAAGATGGGTCATTTGGAGGGCTCGCTGAACTACTGCTACGTGCTACCAAGTGGCAGGTCCCAGATGGTGTCCCTCAGAAGTCACCACATGGTGACTTCAGCTCCCCACTGAAGTCAATATGGCAACAAGACCAGAGTCTAAGTGGAAGTGATTATAGATTATTAATTGCCGAATTGGAATATATAGCTCTTCAGTCAGTCTTTTGTGTCAGTTTATGTAACAAAACAGAGATTTTCACCTTGCTTGCATAACATATGAAAAACTGGGTATGCTAAATACTGCCAAACACATTCTAATCTTCCATTTGATGGTGACTAATTAAGACTTTCGTACTCTATATGCAGCTATACTTCCAGCCAAGAACACAAACACTGTTGTGGCTTGCTTGAATGTGAGGTTGTTATTTCACCTCAAGAAAAAAAAACACAACAACCAACCAACTGCAGTACAGTAAAACTGCATTAACCATGATTTATCACTAAATTAGAAGGAGGAAAAGGGAAGGACTTCTGCTTCTATCCAAGAGTTTCATCTGAGGTTTTTCTCCCTCTCTCTTCAAATGTAAGTCTCTTTCCTCTGTTATCTGCTGTGCATCTTTACAACGCTAAATGATTGGCACTGTCAGAATTGGTGACTGTATTATTGCATAAATATATACGCATAGCATATTTTTAATAAAATTATTGTTTAATAAACGCAAGTGTGCTGAACATTAAATTTTGAGGTGGATATTTCCATGTATAAATGAACATGGCCAGGAAGTACTAATAGGTTCTGTAGCTTTGTGCTAGGAAGAACTAGTAAGTTGCATATAACCTGCTAGTTATAGTAAGTATAAGAACTAGTAAGTTGCATATGTACCTGCTTGGTTACCCTGTGCATTAGACAAGATCTCAATAGCACATATTATTTCCTATTTGGAGGGCTCATGTGTGTTCTCTCAAGTCACAGCTTGCTGTCACTTTGCCGTTGTGGTTGATCTCTGAGTTGGTAAGAAGCCTGACTGTCCCAGAAGACACGGAAGTATTTACCTTAGGAAAACTTATGGGATCAGATTTGCCGGCGATGTAAAGTGATGGTTCTGTTGTGAGCAACAGCATTTATCACAGCACAGGCTTTGGTCCTGTGCTTCCAACAGTAAAGATCATCCATGTAAATCCTGTGCTATCATAAACACTATGGAACGATTTGATCCTAAATATTTATAACCTATGTAACGCACAGTGCCTTAAGCACTGTTGCTGTTATAACTCGCCCCTCTAGACTTTCCCTTACCTTCATTCTACTTCTCGATCAGTCCCGATGACCAAGAACAAAAGCTTGTAGGACATGGCCCTTTTCAGTAGGCACAAATAGCATCTAGACACAAACTCTGCACTACACAAGGTGAATTAAACTGCTACAGTGAGGAAAACCTCCATCAAAGCATGGTCAAGATGGGTACTAGTAACTCTCCAGATATCTTTGACATGGACAAGTCCCAGCTCAGTGGCCTCATTTATTTAAGTAGATAGGGCTTGCTCTCTCACTCCTGTTACCAAAGAGACTGACAGCCCTGGTGGTGTCCCACTCTTAGAAATGCAACACAATGATTCAAAGGCAACAGTGCAGCCACACCCACTGACTTCTCAGGATGACTCTCAATAGCCCAGCATAGGGTATGGGCATTCTATCTATGAATACCACTAATTCCATTTCACTGTTAAAAGCATGAATACTTCTTACCTAAGAAACAAATACATTCCCAGACAGCTCTCAGCAAGTATAGTGTAATTTTCTTTTTCTTTTTTTCTGGAAACAGGATGATTCATACCCACACTGTTTTACAGCACACAACTTTAATCACTGCCAAACATTCTTTCAAGGAACATTTCAACTCATGGCTGTCCTGAATCCTTGCCACTAGAACTAACGCATATCCCCTTTTCCCCTTAAGGTCAGACAGTTATTCCTTGCTGCTGCTTTTCTCTGGGAAGTACAGAAATACTTTCTGTAAGTCTGTTCGGTGGGCAATTCCCCACAGACATGACCTGAGTCACGGTCCTTTTTCCTGAGGACAGGGAACTTGGATCACAGTAACTACAAGGTGGGGTTTTTTTGTGGACTTGTGGACTCCAGTCTGGGAGCTTTGCTTTGTTTTATAAAACAAGCAGCAGCAGATGTTTTAGTGATGTGTTGCTAAGAATTCTTCCATACACTAGTTCTATGGCTGTAGCAGCCAAGGGTGGGAAATGTCATTTGTATATTTGTGTACCATGCTGTCTCCAACCATAGTGCCAAGTCTAAGGACAGAGAATCCAGTAAATCTAAGACACCTTATGTGTGCGAGAGAGGAAGCATAACTGTGTGGCCTGCTGAAGAGAGGGAGCAGTTCTTCTCTCTGATCTCTGCTCCCGGAAGAATTTGGGTACTTTACATTAAACCAGACAAAACTGGCAGTTCTCATAGGCATAATAAGAATAACAAGAATAAGCTGTTCCTGGCAGTATATATTACTTGTATAATGAACATCCCTTTTAGAAAGTTGCCTTGCACATCTGTTTTGGGTGGGAAAGGTAGTTGTTATTTGGTAGCAGAAGAAAGACATTCAAAAATACACTGCAATATTCCCATTACCCTTTACAGCTGCCCTTCCTGCCAAGCCCAACAGCACACCAGAAGGATAATCCCACCAGTAAACGCACTTCTTCACCAGGCTAGCACTGCCTAACTCAGCTTTTCAAATTTTCAGCTGATCTTTGTATTATCCCTTTGAGGGACAGCGCTTCTCTACCATCCGTATTTAGTTTTAATTATGGCAAAAATCACACCCTCTGGAAAGATCAGCAGCAGGTTTCAGCTAGACAAACAAGGTAGCCTATAAGCTTTCTTGCAAAGTGTAAATACTCTTCTCAGAGAATATCTACAGACAAGGCGCATTTGTATTTTCAACTAGTTATTGAGGTACCTACACACTGTGCTTCATGTGCAAACTGTGAAGAAAAACAAGAAGGTGACTTACAGTTCTGGTGACTCTTGGTCATGCTCTCCGAGTCCAAGGCGTGGTAGAATTCGTATGCCGAACGGCCCAGCAGCTCCTCTGGATGGTATCCAACCAACTCTGTTATTCTTGGTTAAGAAAAAAACAAATACTTAAAATTGAGGTTGCCTTAGCCTTATCCTTACATGTGCAGGGCAGCTATCAGCTCTAGAGCTTAGGCTAACAGAATTAAAACCACAATATGAGAAATTCTGAACTTCCAAACACATGAGGAGCTGTAGAGGACTTCTGATCACCTTCTGAAATATTTCCGTGTTCAGAATAAACTACCTCTTACTACTACTGGAATAAAAATTCCTAGGGATGTCATTATGTGTGTTGCAAATTTTCCCAGGCCTATTGCATAGCATCTCTTACAGAAGGTCTCAACTGGAAAACTTTGGTTGACAAAGTTCTCAAGCTGTCCCAACTACCCAAGAAACTCCCAACTACCATCATTCAAAGCCAAATGCATGCGATGGGGGTAGTGGTTGGAACCATCCAGTTTAAAAGTATGTGTACATTCAAAAAACATACACGAAAGGGTTAAATCACTACTTTGGGTATTACATTTAATAAAATAAAAATGCAAGGTGAGAAATTAGGGGCAGTTAAAAGAAAAAAAACAGCTCTTCTACTTAGTGTTTCTCAATTATATGAGAACTTCAGCATATGGATTAGGTTACTTGGGTGACGAAGCCACAAACTAAGCAGGATTTTACACAAAGAAAGCTATGATCTCAAAAACTAGACATTTTTTCAGAGCCTTTCTGAGTACTCTGGCAAGGCAGGATTTCTCACAAGTTCCTGAATAAATGAAAATAGGTCATCCAACTGTGCAGATGATTTTCTCTAATGAGTGGGAGGAGGAGAAGGTTGGGGTTTTTTTCCTTAAGTTCAGTTTGAAATACCATCACGCAGAACTTTACATGGTTAGTAAAAAAAGAAAAAAATCCTCTATATACATTCAAAATCAAAGATATCATATCTTCTGCGAAAAGGAGGAAATATTACTGTTTTCCAGGCCAGCCACAACACTCTTAGATGCTTTCTCCTAGCTTTTAAACTGCAATAACAACCTGTAATGTTCCAGAAAGCAATACCAAAAACGACTGCAAACCGACTGCTAAGCTGTCATAAACCTTGAAAAGGTTTATGGTCAGATCTTGCAGAGATGGTCACATCTTGCAGCACATTGCTGCCATCCACGGTAGTGCCCAAGTTTTATGCCTCGTAACTAACTCCCTTGGAAAGGCTTTATTTGCCACCACCACATTTGATTAGTGGCATAGCTGCTTTTAGAGACACATCCTCAGGTTTGTGTACTCCCTGGAAGGGCAGCCTTGGCCCAGCCCTCCAGACACAAGCATGTCTTTACAAGACAGACATGTAAATACTGTAAAACAAACAGAGCAGGAGCATGGCATTCATCTCCCGGATCCCCCTCCAGCAAGGAAGACACATAAGATGGAACTATTTTGTGTGTGGTTTGAACGCCAAGGCGTTGAGTCAGCTTTTCCCTCTCCTCCACAGAACTGTATAGCTACTATCCCTGGGACACCTTGGTTTTGTCACTCTGAAAACTACACTCTCTGTCCTGATTTCCCCGGAATGAACCTAGGTTTATAATGGTTTAGTTGAGCAAAGAACGTACTTGGTTTTGTTGGGTTCCCCCAAACAATTACCCTTCTCTGTTTATGTTTGCAGTTTCATTTACGCTTACAATTAGACTGATGAAGGGGAAATTCTTGAATTGGGCTTTAAAAAGAGTTGCTTTTTTGACTCTCTTCACTGACAAGCTTCTGAGCTTTTCAGTTGCACCCCAGTCAAACCCGCAACTTTTCTCTGAAACCACAACTGCTTTTTCTTTTTTAACAAAAGCAGTAGTTCTCATAAAGAGTCGGTCATCAGAGCTGAACCATCAGGAGAAAACAAATGCAGAAGGAGCCCTTATTAAAGTAGGGCTCCCAAAACATAGTTGCTGCTTGCCTTTACGCGGTCAGCTGGGACACACTGGTGTAAGTGGCCAGAGGCTTTTGCCAGGACCAGTGTAAATATAGTCTTTAAAAACAGAAACTGTGGCCTTTAGTTATATAATGGCATAGTATCATAAAACCATCCTGGTTAGTTTGGAGCTCATCACAAGGGGAAGGCTTTTAAAATTCAGGAAATAGAGGATTTACTCTCACTTCAGTCATTGGGAGCTTAGAGCCAAGGTGGGGAGGCAGAGCTGAGTGGGAAGAAGGAAAAGGAAATAAAGATAATGGAGAAAAAAAATAAAAAAGAAAAGGGCAGCATCATGCACCCAGCAGCACCAATGCAAATCCAAAACCACACTACAGCCTTCATTGGTGTCAACAGTGGAACTGAGATAGCAAGCAAAAAATACGTGTTACAGCAGGCTGAGGGAACTCCTAACTCTCATCATATAGGAACTGCAACCTCTATGCCAATTTGTTTATTCCGATCCTGTAATTCCCCTCTCAAGCTGCTCCTCACTGTTCATAACGAGAGCCCTCACTATAGAATTACTCTTGCTGTCATTCCATGGCACAGAATAACTTGTGGTGCAAACCTGCTGTGACAACATCAAATGTAACGAGATCTAATGTAATCTTGGATGCAAGTTAGCAAGTGGTGAGTTGATACCCTTTTACTACAACCAACTAAAAAGTATACAAAAAGATAAAAATAAGATATAATAAATAAGGTATATAAAAAATAAGAATTACCCAGAAACCCCACAACACTGGCCAAATTTTAAACCCATGCCTGGTAACAGTGAAATACTAATCAAGAGCCACTGTTTTAAAATAGTTACTTTAAAAAAAAAAATATGGCTAAACAGCCTCTATGCCCTTGTTAACAGATATGCTAATGTTACCACTATTCAGATTCATTACACTTCTCTTTAAACACTCCTGAGAGTGAAATGATTTGTTAAATAATTATAGTGTTTCTTCCTCCCATCCTCCCAAGCCCCCTAAAACTGTCTAACAGTTTCCTAAGATACATTTTTAAATACCACTATTTTAGAACAAACTTCCTCTCTCCAAGAATTGTTAGCGGTGTTGTTTTTGAGTACATTAATTGACAGATCACACCTTCCTTTATTCCTCCTCTGGTGCCGCTGACCCTGAAAAGCTTAAAAAAAGCTCATGGGCTGCAGGCAGTGCAGGGCTGGAAATCAGATTAGCCAATTCCATGCCGCATTATGCGGCGGGGTCGAGGCAGGCAGCTATCCCCCTCTCCATCACCCCCATCCCATGACCCTCCTGAGACGTTCGTAGAACTGGCCGCAGCTGAGAGCCCGAACAGCACCTGGGCCAGGAGGCAGCCAGTGCACCAGCAAAGGTCTCTGCACTGACCTGCCGTGAGCATCGCTTTGAGGTGCGCCCTCCAAACTCCACCTGCTTTCCACAGAAGCCTCTTAGCAATATGAAATGCCAAGTGAATACACAAAGGACCAAGTGCAAAGGAAAAAGCATCCTATGGAGCTAGGAGGAGGAGGAGGACGTGACTAAGAGAGTCACTGAAATGTATATGCCCCGTGGGACCAAAGGGTCGTTTACAAGCCTGGGTCCAGAACACAAGACTTCTACTTTTGCTTAGACACCAGACAGAAAATTGCTCTTTGTGCAAGCTGTGGAATGACAAAATTGGAAAGCAAACTGTATGGTGGTTTTGGATGGCATTCCTGCCATGGTAGGCTTTGTGTTTCCTCTGCATTTGTAAAAGCTAAATTGGTGCCAATTAGAAGGATAATAATAATAATTTCTGTTGAAGAAGACAGGTGGCCTGAGAGGCTGTTTATTCTCCTGTTAACCACTTGTTTCTGAAAACACAAATACCTTTGGGGAATCTTAATTTTGCCAGACTGGTCCTTCAGTTTTCTGAGCTAAACTTGTCACCGTGCTGTACCAAGGTCAAAATCTCAGAAAACACATTAGAGAGGTGGGCAGTTGCCCTCCGCAATAGCACATCTGTCCCAGCTACCGTGACTGAAACGCTTTTTGAGCACTACTTCAGTTCCTCTTAACACACCCATTTCTTGGGATGCACAGTAAAGGTAAAGTTTTGTGCTTACGGTACACGCTGGAGAACCAAGCGATCCGAATCCTGCATTTCGAGATTTGTACAACTTTGCCCTACTTTATCTGTTTGAGAAATGGAAAAGCAAATAAAGCTCACTGCTTCAAAGGCTACATCTCCTAAGAGATGAGCTATTTCAAGTGGTTTGGTTTTTCTTAAAATTGTGCTTTTCTGTCTCTTTATAGGAGCACAAAGCTTGTTACTGTATACCATTTCTTGAGTTAAAATAGTATCGTAAGAACCATCAGGACTGAGAAGTCAGGCTCTTTGTGAGAGACTACTGTAATGTTTACTGCTCATAAAAAAAGAGCTGGGTGTATATTTGTCAGGCTGTGTGGCTGTGTGTGGACTGTGTGTGTGAGGGTGTGGAACTCTTAACAAAATCTTTTTGTATTCAAACTGTTACCAAGTTATTGAAGTTAAATTGGTCTTGACGGGAACACACAAAGTTGTACTTAAAGCAGAATGAGTTAAAAAAAAAAGGGGGGGGGGGGAAGGAAAAAAAAATAAATCCCACCACAGTCACTGCCCCTGGGCTTAAAGCACTCTGCCAGCCTGCTATAAAGCGGGTGGCAGGGCAGCCTGGCAGTCCTGCCAAGTACCCACATTTCCTCTCGAAAACATTCATCGCTTCTTCCACTCTAACCCAGGCCAAAGAAGAAAGTAAAATGCAAAATCCTGGGGCCCCTGTCTACTCCTCAGAGGGACGGCTGGCCTGGTCAGGTGTGTCTGCCCTGCTAGGCAAAAAGCTAGATGGGTACATTAAAAACGGCACCGGGACTCTGTCTTCTCCTACTTGTTTGGTCTATCTAAGTTGAAGTTGCATTATTAACAAAAGAAGCTGGTTGTGTTTTTTCTTAAATACGGCATATACCAAAAGCCAGCTTTGCCAAATTTGGATGTTTGGCTTCAGATATCATCACTGTTGTCGCCCTGCTGCATTTTGCCCCTGGACAGGGATGGAAGAACGGCAGGTGCTTTCAAATGCTTATTTGCATTCTGACCTAATGTAAAAATATTCCCCTACTATAGGTGAAATAGTAAACAATTAAACCCTCATGTAAGTGCTGGTGCCTGCATATTTCTGTTTTACAGGGACATAACTGGAAGCACAATACAACTTAGTTTCCTCTCAGTCAGGCACAGCCTAGATGCCACATGTACACTCATATTGGGAGAAACTTAACTAGGACCAACACTGTTGGCATCGCATCTTCTTGGCACCATCCTATTCTGCATCACCATACATCCATCCCTCCATTGCTCCTTTTTCTTCTTCAGCTCTTCCATTAAAATGTTCCAATCAAGAAAAGGCAAAAAAGACTATAACTAATTGGGTTTCTTGTAACCAGAAACATACAATTCCCCAAAGCAAGCCATGCCTTCAAAGTAATGGAGAACATACGCTTTTCACTGTGCTGGTGCCAGGGAACTAGTTTGTGACACAGCTTTCGGAGTCACCGCCTGCACATCTCACCCCCGTGCAGAACAGATTTGTTTCCTTATCCTTCTCTCCCCTCACGCATGCTGCCCACAGCAATTACGGGCAAAGAGCGCTGCCCTCTCCCCTCCCCAGCACCCCAGAGACGTCGCAGGGATGAAGGTGAAATGCCAACACCACCCACAACACCACCTTACTCTCCCTGCTTTCAGAACCCTGGTCCCCTCCAAAACACAGCGTATGGTTTTCCTTTGTTATGCATAAACCATAAAGGCTGAGACTGCATATGCTGGGGCACCTGAAGTAGTTTCGGGGTTTTCCATCAAATTCAGATACAGTTTTCACTTTTGTTTTGTGGATTTTTCCACTACAGAAACATGCAGCCACTATTTCTATCTACCCATCACTCCTGTGGCCCTGCATGGGAAGATTATTAGCTATGATTATCAGCTATGCCACCAACGTAACAAAATTGCCTTTTTTTGCTGATTAAAACACCCTCACTGGCAATCTTCCCTGACACAAAAGCATTTTGCAGCTGAACTAAATCGTCGCTTGGATTTTTGAATTGTACCACTGGTCAGCATTTCTGTATTACAGCTAGAATAATGCTTCCTGTAGACCACTTAGCCAAGGTAAGTGGGGCAAGGGAACATTTTTAAATCATTCTCCAGGAATGGCTGAATAAGGCATTTAACAGACCAACATATTTTTATTATTTATATCTCACAAACCTTTCTGTACAGGCTCATCACCTCGCAAAAGCTGTTTTAAGAATACAAACATATCCTACCTAACCACTGGCAAGTCACAGGCCCACATATATAAATTATTTTTGGAAAACAAAATATACGGGCTAGCTTCTCACACATTTTAAATGAGGGATGGCCAATCTTGCCTGCTTCATATCGCATCTGTACTGTACCATCCTGAGGAAAAGCCAGAAGAATCAAGGCACTTCATGTCAGCCAAACAGTTTTTGTTACAAAACGTTGAAAGGTAGTAAGCCTGTATTTTGCGTGTTGCTTCGTGACAGATAGGGACTATGAGCTTTCCTAAGGAGATGACAGATGTGATCCTCGTTTTCCGCAAGGATAAATTTCAGCTTCACATACAAGGGCAGCTCTCTCTTGTATCCTCTTAAGCCTCATGCTGAAGGTGGATGCATACTAACCATTAGTATGGTCCAGCATGGCTGCCACTCATTACGGTACTTCCTCAGAAATCCTAGAGTTTCTTTAACCGAATGTTTCAAAAATAAAAAACTTAACGCTTCCTGGAAGCAGACCTGTCCACACCAGATGAACTGCAAAGGGGATATTCCGATCGCTGCACAACCCTGCTAGAGGCAGCACGCTGCCCTCAATGATATCAGCCCTCAACTGGAAATACACAATCTCTTAGGGAGAAACGAGCTGTGTCAGCCCTGCTGCTTCACTGCAGAAGGGCCAGGGCAGGTTGAAAAGGGTTTAGGCATCTGACTGGCACATGCTGCTTTTCCTCCCCCACTCCTCAGCCTGGATTTACATTCCTGGCATAAGCTGCTCCTTCCTTACAATTTGTCTAGCAGCACCGACATTTTTGTTTTGCATTTTTATGTGTCTAGTGGTGTGTCACCTGTCGGAGAGAAATCAACATCCCTCTGGGAGGGAAGCAGAAGCCAGGCGGATCTGCTGGGAAGAACCTGAAAGGTTCGTGAGGTCTCTTCCGTCTCTGGCCTGGCTGGCTTTTCAACTTTATCATAATCTCAATAAAACATGAATGAGACATCCAACAAAACTATCCAGTGCAAGACATGCTGCTTTGTTGCCTGGTTTTAAAGAAAAATCTGTGAAACTCCCTACAAGTTAATCCTCAAGGAAGCTGCTGTTGTATTTCACTGCCACGTGAAAATTTTTCCCTGTAAATCAACTCCCTCTAAGACGGGGCATAATATATCATTCTTTTTAAAACAAGTATGCCTGTCTTTATGGGATAGTATCCGTCCCTCTAATTCTCATTTATAATTGCTTCTGCATCGAGTCTGGCTGAGACACGTGAATGATGCAATAGAGCAAAATCCTCTGTCACTGTCCTCTAGCCTGCCCCGAACAGTCCCAGTAATTCAAAGGTACATTGCTTTTAACAATGAGTCACTACCATATTGTTGTTTCCCCTGCCCCAAGCAGCAAAAACCTATTCATATCTCAATATTTTCATCCTGAAAGTATTAACAGGAAAAAAAAAAAAGTCTGTTTTATTGCGGTTACATCAGAGGACATTCCTAGTTAGAGCACACTTGGTGCTAGGTTCTCAGAGAGGTCAGAAAAAGGTCAGTCACAAGTTTCACACTTATAATCTTGCTTTTATCCACAGCTGCTAACATTGCTAATTTATACGGTTGCTTCATTACATTGCTTAAAATAACAATCTTACTTAGCACAAGTTTTAAAAAAACTCTGAAGGATGAAAAAAATAACCAAGATCTCAGTCCTGTGAGTTTTTGCATAAGATGCAAGCATACGTATAAGCCCCGCTGATAACCCTACAGACCTCAGCGGTTGCTAGCATCTCTGAATTGCAGGAGACCAGTTTCATCAGACAGAAAGTTTCATATTAAATTCAGGGATGATCTCATAAACTTAAAAAACCCCAAAACACACAAACACCAAAGCCACAGCAGTACAGACAGGACTTTCTGGGGAAATGGGGAACAGGTGGACGTTTCATGGGAAAAGATCTCTGGCTCACACACTCACATGCAGGGAAGACGATTACCACAATATCTAAACAGGGAGAAGAAGGAGAAGGTATAAAATGCCATAGAGAGCTTTGGGGGAATCAGGCAGGCAGAGAGACCAGGGGGATCTCCATTTTTCCACCCAAGAGGGGAAATGCGGGGAGTGGAGGACACAGCCCCTTGATTGACCCAAGATCTTCCCTTCCCCTTCATTTCGCCACTAAAAAGAGCAGATAGATAACCAGCAATGGTTGTTTGCTTTTAATTGAGCAAGAGGCTGCAACTCCATTTCAGAGCTGCAGATGCTCTGGATACCTTAGCAATTAATTCGTAGTTAATCTAGAGCATAAAGTACTTTCCAGCTAACCGATAACAGCATCCTGGGCCAAACGAACCATAAAACTGTCCTTGACTAAGGTCTGTAAGGCATGTTGTTTGAGATGTTCTTTAAAAAAGGAAAACAAAAATCCTGTGTACTCTTCAGTCTGTTAAAACCCAAGAATCTAATGCTTAGGGCTCTAAGTTGCCTGATCTTCTGCTGTTGAACTTGAATTCCTCACTGAGCAGGAGAAGGAAATACAGTAGGAGTACCATTTTGCCTAAACTGAGATTTGAAATGGATTAAGTGAGCTACTGAATAGCTGCCTTAGTGACAGACTGTACTTTCTTCTAGTCCTTCCTTACCAGGTCCATGCAGGAGGACATTTGGAAGGACTGCTTGTTTTGTTCAAGAAGACAGAAACACCTATGGAAAGGAATAATCAGAAGAGTTTACCTGTCATCACAGTAGGTAAATTTCATGTCCATGCTATGGCGACTCAGGAAGGTCTTGCTGTCCAGGGGAATATCGATGTTTGAAGGATGCTGAATAGGCTCACACATTATAATAAGGCAGGTGAGAAGAGGCTCTTTATATCCACACAGAGTGTGAGGAGGGCAAGTGTTATACACTTTAACTTGTCCAGTGCAGTGCAAAACCTGAAATAAAGATTTTTGAATGAGAAACAAACTTAGAACGTACTTTCTCTACATGCCAGAATGTCTTTTTACATAAAACCCCACTTATTATGGCTGAAATACAGTACCTTCCACGTGGCAGACTTGAGGTTAACAGTTCTGCCTCTGTTGGTAACAGTGCATTTCATCCTCATGAAGAAGTCACGCTCAGTTGACATCTCTTTGCTTTTCTTTCCAAAGCCTGGACCTGTACAAGGAAAATGGCAAATGAGTTTTCTCAGTTTTGCTTCTTGATTTCTTTTATTTATAAGCATGAAGAATTCGATAGAAATAACAGACTAATTCTCTGATAATTTACCTCCAGAGACCATCAAAGATGCATGGACCATTGAAGACCAGTTTGTAGAGCTCAGACCTAAAACTTTAAGTGGAACTTAAATGGGACTTTGTGCATTTAAACCTACGTTCTAGCTTGCAGCACATAATGCAAAGTGTTACAAGTGAAAACATTACGTTTGCCTTAACCTGATGGAAGGAAAACGCTAAACAAACAGTTCTTAATGGTTCTTAGTGCTATCGTATATAAGCAATATTTGGCAAAAACCCCCAAATCTGCAAAGCATTGAATAGCAGTTAATGGTTACTCCAGGAATGAAAATTCTCTTTGCCATGACTAACAGATCTCTACTGTCAGCCAGTTACTTCATTAGGCTATTTAAAAAGCAAACAGTGACTCTTTTCTATTGTCATTATTACCATTTTTCAGACTCAGATTCTCTCGAATTTCTTCATGGTCACATGGATGAGTGAAGTCAAAAATGCTGTGTCCAGTTAATTCCACCTGTGCAGAAGTAAGAACTATATTTAGCAAAATAAAAGCAACTACTCCTATTTATCTGTTTTTAAACACCACCTATATTCAGATGAAACTGATCGCCGGAACTAAGTGCATTGACAGGATGCTCACAGACACAAATCCTGTGACCCTCACTTTGTTTATCCAATCCACAACTTCTGATGTTCTTCCCTGATCAATTCTCTATCTTTGGATTTGCACAGTGCAGTTAACAGTCAACACCACTGCTTATTTTCAACACACAAGGAGAAAACCTCCAATCCACAAAACAGAAAAGGGGGGACCCAAAAGAGCAGCTCTATCCCCTCCATCCCATAGTCCAAGGCACAAGTAGAACAAATGCCCATTCTCCTCTCCACAGTAGTATCTAGGAAGGCAAGTTTGCAGTCACCAAAGAGACGACAACTTTGATAGTAAGGGAGAGGGAAAACCCCCCACTGTTGTTTGGTGTGCAGGGTACCTGCCTGAGAAATAAGACATTTTATTTCCAATCTTTTTTGCAGTGACACACAGCTGTTTTTCTGCATTTAGGCATAGGACTCGTTTCTAGGAATTGTATTACAAAGACAGCAAAGTGTTAGGGAACAAGTTACCTGGGTAAGACCCATGTATTTGTTGACATTCTCTGACAAAAAGATCATGTCTCCATCCTGTGTCACCACGGCAATAAATCCCTCCAAAGCTTTCAAGTACAAGTTGTCCATCTGCTGGTCTGCCTCTAGTTCATTCTCATTGTCAGCACATACTGAGAAAATAAAGGGAAAAAAAAAAAAAGCATGTAAAGACTTCAGCACCTTAGCCAGCCTTTTTCAACGTGAGCACATCCAGTTACAACGCAACAAAATATTTTTCTGCAGTTAGAATTTCCTTTTCACAAATTCTGGTGAAGCAGCATATAAACTCCTTTTCACAAATACAACAGTGTACAAAAGGGATGTCCTTATCACTGTAAAGGCAGGAGATATTTTTCTAAACTTTTTGGCAAATGCAATGCACCCTCTATTTGCCTTTAGCGTGCTTCTGGAAGACGTATTTTCAGTACATAACACCTAAATACCTAAGCCATGTTCTTCATGCACATTCTTCTGGCCACAAGCAACCTCTGTATCTCCTAACATGCACAAGGTACAGGGCAAATCTTACAGAAGGTAAGTGAATTTGTGCATTCCTAACCAACGCCTAACGAAAGATTTTTTCATCAGGTGACATTTTACAAGAAGTTCAAATACTGTTCCTACAAAGCATGCCTAAATAGACATCTGTCCTCAGTATGGAGATGTCTCTTAAAACTACCTTTAGTAGAAAAAGTAGAAAACCACTCCTTTGAAGTCCTTTTGGGGGAATCGCTCTTTCATCCCATAAATCTTAGCATTCCTGGGAAAAACACAGATACATCCCACCGATACCTGCTTTTCAATCTGCAGACATCAGACCCCCTACATGCCACTCCACCAAACTCTGACAAGCTTCATTACCCAGCTACGCTTCTCCTGTCCCTCACGGAGGACAGCCTCAGACTCCACTTACATCCCGTATGTTTGCCTATCCAGACTCACGAGCCCGGTGCATCTTAACCTCTTTTTGGGAAAGACGTGCCACTGTTGTGCTGAAATCTAAGGCCATGCTAGAATATTTATTAAAGCATTTTTTTTGGTTATGCATTCTCCTGCTGCTTTTTGGCTGTGCCGTAGAGACAACTGATGGCACTGCGATGCCCTCGTTCTGTGCGCGCCGCATTGCTCATCTCCTGCGACTGGAGGCAAAATAGGCAAAGCTGCAGGCAGGGAGGGAAGGAGGGAGAAGGAGACCCTGCCAGTCACCCCCAAGTGTCCACTCAGCACTCTTGCCTTCCCTTTGACACTTTTAAGCACGTTCCAGCTCCATGAATAAGAAGCCTGCAGGAGATGATTTGTAGATGACTAGTATCAAAAAATTTCTGTGTGGGAGCTGGCCCGTTAATTTCTTTACATGTTTTACGTGAAACTTCTGGGATTTTTTTCTTTACAAAACTATTTACAGAAACGGCATGTGGTCTGTGTACCTCAGACATGCTGTGGTGACCTTATCTTGGCAGTTTTGTCAGTTAGCCTGCACATTTGCTATCAGTCACTGCAAATACGTGTAGTGACAAGGCTCTGAATTCAGGGGGGGAAAAGCAAACAAACAAACAAACCAAGCAACCCTTATTGTCTCAGAATAAAGAATAACCAACTCCAACCATACTCTGCTGAAGATACAAGGCCGTAGGTAAGTCCCATCTAGATCAAAGGTGCTCCACAGCCCGAGTCAGCAAGGATGATCTGAGAGGAGCTGCAGAGAGCTACTCTGTGCTCCTCCCTGGTGGCACAAGAGCGCTCCAGGCTGGGCCCACCACTGATTTTGCTGGCCAGAAGCTCCAACCGTAATTGCATCAGCCTTACTCGAAAGAACAGCGGGACTCAGATGAGTTTCTTGGAGAAGTTGCTCTCCTTTGTTGGTTTAATGTTGTGATTTCAGCATACAGTTTTTGTTCTCTAGTACGCATACTGTTAGCACTCAAGAAAAGTATTTCATTTTTGTTCTTTTCCTCCCTGAAACAGCACATTCACCATTTCCCTTCACGTTCCATTTTGTAATAAGTCTAGAAGCAGGAACCGGGTACTGCTTTGTAAAACATTATTAGAAGTGGTTTGGGTTTGGTATTTTTTTGGATAGGGAAGAGGCTGAGGCAAACTAACACAGTTTTTACTTTTAAGTATTAATGAATTACAATTAAAGGATGAGTTCTGTACACCTCCTGCAACTGCAGCTGCTAGTGCCTAAGGATGGAGAGTGAGCAAATGCAGAGGGATGAGCATTTTCAATGCAGAGCCCACTGAGCTGCCCGTTGGAAGAGACAAGTGGTGACAAACACGACGCTGGCTGCTGCTGCTGCTTCATCCTTTATGGCCTCAAGTTGTGCCAGGGGAGGTTTAGGTTGGATATCAGGAAAAACTTCTTTACCAAAAGTGTTACCAAGCATTGGAACGGGCTGCCCAGGGAAGTGGTGGAATCACCATCCCTGGAGGTATTTAAAAGACAAGTAGACATGGTGCTGAGGGACATGGTTTAGGCATAGGTTTGTGGTTGGACTTGATGATCTTGAAGGTCTCTTCCAACCCAAGTGATTCTATGATTCTACCCTCCTGCTTCTCAACATCTCTCCCTGGCAGCAGCCCATTACGCACCGTGCAAACAAGGGAACAAATGGACTCAACCCCAGAGCCATTGGGAGCCCTTTGTGTATCACCCTTGGCTTCTCAACACGATCGTTTAGTAGCAGGGAAGAGAAGATGCTCTCTGGGGATGGCCAGCATGGGCTGGGGATTTATCATTTCGTGTCCCTGCACTGCAATTCTAACTACACACGCAGGGGCCAGTTCCTCCTCAGTACAAAGCAACTGCCTTCAGGAAATTACATCAGGGCTAGCATTTAAAACACAGAAAATACACAATAATATTTTTGAATAGTATGCACTTTGACCATAATGACATTTAGGGAAGGAAAAAAAAAAAAGAAAAAAGAAAAGGTAAGCGACCATCTGCTCCCAAGCTTGTTTCTGCTGTGTAAAGAATGTCAAGGGTCTTTTTTTACTTTTCCGGAAGCAAACAAATGGTTTATTCAGCAGGGATTGTGGCTATAGCCCAAGACAATCAGCCAAGTGTGGGTTCAGAGAAAAAAATGACTTTTCAGCTCTAACCCCAGACCCTCCTTTTCCATTTTTTTTCCCAGCTCATTAAGTTTGCATTAACAAAACATTACCATTCAAAGGCAGGAAGGCTATTCAAAGCATTTGTATTCTTAAATGCCTCCAACAGTGAAAGACAAACATTTTACTTGTATTATCAGATGATTAAGTTTGCTTTTCCATGTATATAAATTATATTACTTATACAAACACACACAGAGGACATAAGATCACTCACATCAGGGCTGCAGGTTCAAACCCTTAACGTTCTAGCTGAGCACAGCACTTACAGATATAGTCAGCATTAAAGCACATGGTTACAGGGTTTTGTTGGATCAGAGTTCAACTATTTAATTAAAATTACCTTCATCCAGCTGGAGACGACTGGGAGGAGGGATGGAAGAAGGTTTGTGTTGCTGTGCACCCCTTCTCCCATAATCCAATGGCACGACCAAGGTGTTTTTGCGGACACCCTCCAGCTTCCCTGATAACTCAATAAACCCCACTGCACACCTTCCTTCCCCCTTAGCAGCCCCGGCAGCAGCAGGCAAGAGGAGCTGCCAGATATGAGTTTCTTGTAGTACTTAACACTTATGTTTCAAAGATGGAAGTGAGGAAACTGCGGGCGCCATCAGGCAGGTGACAAGTACCTCCAGGGGCCACCATGCTGCCACCACATCTCTTCCATGCCTGTCCCCCATGGGCATCCCTGGCAGCCTGCCCTGGGAAGCCCAGGCACTGGGGGCTGCACCAAAGGTGCTCACGTCTTCTGCTGCGTCCAGGTTCTTTATGGTGGTGGCAAACACGCAGTCCCTGAAGGCGTCGTCTGTGCTAAAGCCCTGAAGCACCTTAACTACCTGAAGATCCTTAGTCCACAGGAAAAAAATACGCTGGGCATCACTGCAGCAGCCCTAGTATGCCCAGTATTAGGTAACTTAGCATAATTATAGTAATATAAATAATAAATAACAGTCCCTCATATGGCTGCAGTTACAGCATTGTAGCTCGCTCCCTTTCTCCTGTGAAAATCACTAGCTACTAATACGCAGAGGATATACACACATTAGCAGACTGATACATCAGAAGCAATTCAGTTATTGCCACTAGCAAAAAATCTGGTTTGCTTTACAAAGAATCTATTTTGTAGAAGAAAAACAAAGCCATCACTACTGCAAGCTGCTCCCAGAAATGCCTATTGTCTTTAGCATAAGAAATTTCAGCTTCAGATGGAAAACATTTGAGAAATATACTACTAGGAGTATCTCAGTTCAGGCACTATGACAGGGAGGCAGGGAGACTGGACTACAAATATGCCAGTTTAACTATAAATTAATAGCACATTCAGCAGAATGAAGCACTGTAATATTATTGTTCATATTATAGCTACATTTATGGATCCCAGCCAAGATTTTGCTCGTGTACTGGGAAGCCTACAAAGGAGGGAGAATCCCTGTCTAGCTGAGACCGAGAGATCTTGAAACACGTCAGAGAGCCACAGAAAAGTGCAGTGGCCTCCCTGGGGCGACTGTCAGAGCTGCGGCAGAACCAGGATCAGAGCAACCGTGTCTCATTTGATGTCCCAGTTCGATGGGTTACCCACTGTTCATACTGCCCCATGGCAGTATTTCTTGGTCTGCATCAAATTTTGATACAGTATTTTTCAGTCCATGTCTCAGTCTTCATCAATTTTTGACAAATACTTTTTAATCAGCTCTATTTTGAAAATTTTTCTAACCACCAAAATACAATTTATTCATCAACAAGTAACTTTGAACTGTAATGGCAAATGCTTATTGCAGTGTTTACGATAACCTTTTATGCTAAAAATAGCTCTTGTAAACAAGCTTTGATTAATTCCCACTGTCAGGATGTGCACTGTTCCCAAGTTTAAGAACACTTTTTCCGTAGATGCTTGCTCATTTCCTTCAGTCCAACCTCTTGGAACGAGTCTGAAGGCTCAAAAATCAGGCTCTCCTTACAAGAAATAACTGCTCAGGTACAACCAACCTCCTAGTAAACAGCCTATGCTCCTCTCAACACCTTTGATCTGACTTAAAGGGGTCTTTTTGGTCAGTTCAAGAAATAGAGAGTGATAAAAAGGGCTTTTTCTGGAGGTCACATTGTCACCTCCATAGAATTTTCACGTCTTTGTCTCTAATCTTGGATCGTACAAGTACCAGAAAGTTGCTTGAATATTGTGCATAATAAGCACCAGGCTATAGCTGCCACTCCAGAGAAGGGTTGTGAAAACTGCCTGAACCTGGTAGGCAAAAGTTAGGGAAGACCTAAAAGCAGCTCTACCCTGCATCAGAGAGAGAGCTTTGAGACAGACTTGTCTCTTCCTGGTTTCTTGTTTTGCATCAAAGGAAAGCAACTGATTATATTTTTTTTTTGCTTTTACTTTTTTTCTGTTTTGACAGGGCAGTACATCCTGTTCAAGGGGATATTTTCAATGTGTTCAATAAAAGCTTTCAATTCAGATACATCAAGAAAAAGCTACTCTTAAACTTGAAGCTTCCTGAAGGGCTCTTATCTCCAAGTGCACAAGCAACTTTGATAAAGAAAACACTTATGTTAGTGCTGTTTTGATTGCAGAGTTTGTATCTAGCCAAATCGTTCAGATGCTGCTCCCAGGAAGCTGCTTTGAGTCCTGCAGCCATCAGTGTTGAACGGTGGGACACAGCACCCCATCAGCCCAGGCTTCCTGTGCCCCATGGGACCTTCCAGTGCACCTTCCCAGAAAAGGGACGTCACTTCAAGCAGCTGAAGCACGCAGCACCCAACTCCACTCTCATTCGTAAGGAAGACGGTTGGCACAAAACTTTTTTTCCAATTCAATAAAAGCAAACAAGTAGACATGCTATTTTTAAAGCACTGTTTTATGCCACAATGGTCTGAGATTAGATGCAGCTTGTCCAGACATTCAAAAACAATGCCCACATCACTTCTCCCTACAGTCTGTCCTCTCCCTTAAAAGCCCAGAGAAAAGCTATTTTTTCCCTTCTGCTCCCTGCTGGCTTTCCGGCTCTGTTGTCTCCCTCCCTTGAAACAACTTCACACTGGCTTCCTCGTGGCCTCCCTTCTCCCAAACAACTTCCCGTCTGCTTCCCCGTTCCCTCCCCGTTTCTGCTGCTGTCTGCCCGCACAGGAGCAACTCCCATCCAGTTTCCTTTGCTGGATCTCTGCACAGAAAAGACACCCGGGTGACCGCACAATTGGGATGGGATTAAAAAAAGCTGATAAAATTGTGTTTGGCTGATTAGCCTGACGAAAAAGTCTGTAGTCCTGGCACACAGAAACTCACTAGTAGCGAAGAGTTCTAGTTCCAGCAATGCCTTTAGCATCAGCCTGGTCCAAATAAACACTTACAATTATTAGTACCGCATGCTAATGGCTATACAGGCTTCATAAAGTGGATTCTTTTCCTCATATTCAGGCAAAAAGAGACTATCTGAGACAGCCTTAGCAATTGTCATGGCGTCAACTGTTGACCAAGACATCCATTCTTTAGCAAAAGACAGTTATTTCTCTTTTGCCATCTATTAAGCCCCCAAAAAGCACTAGGATAGTTTACTAGCTATACTAGACAAAACTAAGGGACGAGTACTGCGATAAATTTTTCTGACTATACCAAATCCAAAAGCTCCACTACCGATAAGCATCAAACACTCTATTTTCAGCAGCAACTTTATGGGATCAAAACCTTTACTTGAAATAAACAAAGATCAGTTCTAAATTTATCCCAAACATTTGAATGTGACGATGGCAAAAATGTATTATGCCAACAGAATTAGGAGGCATCTTGAAAAATATTTAAGACGATCATAATTAAATGATGTTTCTACTTAGCATTCCAATTATACTGTGTACTGTTCTGTGCATAACATGGAAACGGTATTATAAAGCTATTGTTTCAGTTTGCTTCCTGTGATACTAATCTCAATCAGGCCGTCAGACGAACAGCCTGCCTTTCTAAATGTTAAAGGCTTCCTCTCCAACATTCCCACACAGAATTGCCTACTGTGAAAATCAAAGGGAAACGTGTTACTAAGTAAAGCAGCAACTTTTATAAAGCAAAACCTGGTATTTTTTACCCTTTTGAACTCTGAGATATACAACCAGCTATTTCCTATTATGATAGGATACAAGGGCCAAGTTCAGGCCCCGCAACGCCTGCAGAAGACGTGCACCCTGCAATCCAGAAGCCGGGATTTTCCGAGGCACGTAGCGGGAGAGCTCTCAATGAAGGCTCAGATTCGTGGGCTTTGCCATTCACCTGCTGAAGAATGTGGGCATAGATTTCCCTAGGTCTTGGCTTCCTGACAGATAAATAATCATTATGCAGACACAGCTAGTAAAACAGCCCGAGTTACACAAGTGAAAAGCCCTATTCCGAGTCAGGGAATAATAGGAAGGGGCATGAGACACTCAATGCCAGCGGACTGAGGCTGGCAAGTTGCCTACAGCCATCTCTGAAATCCCATCTGGAGCATCAGCTTGCAGAAAGATGAAGATGCAGTCCTGGGAAGGCCCATGCTCTCCCCGCTCCCAGCAAAACCGCCATGAAATGAAGAGATGTGTTCACGTTTGAGAATCGTGCCCACAAACAGTAATATAAAATAAAATCTGCTGTACCAGTAGCTTTTGACAGAATAAATAACAAATAACAAAAATTCTAATCAAGTGGTACTTTTTTCTTTACTACTTTTTGAAGCATTTTTCAAGGTGCACTGCGAGCTTATTTTAGTGACATTGTGTGCGAATACATATATAAAAAAATGCAGTAAATGTTATTTTAATGTCCCAATTAATGACAAAACAAATACTCCTACTTAACTTCAGTTTACACTAAGTGTCTAGCCCAAATAATCAAAACTATTTCCACGAAGACAACACAAAGCAAAGGGGGGATCTGCAGGCTGGGGCAGGCATTTGGTTCTCATGCACACTGCAGTTCTCCACCTCCCTGTTTCCTAGTTCAGTGTCAGAGATGACACAGCAACCCCCATGCTCCCCATCTGTCGAATCAGGCTCCTGAAATGCAACGCAGAATTAATGGCCAGATTCCAGTCTGCTAAACATGCATGTGAAAGGAGGGCAGCTTTGCTTGGGGCTCAGAAAGGGTTTAGAGCAAAAGCAAGAACGGAGTGTGGTCAGGCATCACACAAGCCCAGTGTCCATTTGCTCCACATTCTTCTCAAAACGTGATGAGGAGCAAACTTCCTCATCTGAGAGCCAGAAGCTGTATTGAAAAACCTATCGCTTTGAATTAAATCGGACAGCCGTCTATTGAGAGCCAGTGTCCTTATAAACACTGACGTTATTCAGAAGCCACCATCCTGCTTTTACAGGAACAGATCCGAAAAACAGCACTCGTCAAATATTAGCTGTATTAAGCAGCTATTGTACAGGAATGGTGTTAATCGGTCCTGAAAGGTGGTATTTTTTCAACAGAGCTCACCTGCCAGAAATGCCTATATTCAATTTTAAAGCCTTGTCTCCTGGGAGCAAGAAACTGTTCTCAACCTGATAGAGATTTACTTTGGCCAGAGCAGCACTCTACACCTGTGAATCTCAGGAGTTTCAGCAAGTGTAAAGTGTTAGACAATTGCATAAGGAAAAAATGATACTCTAATGTCATTATTCTGATGATGATAATGCAAGTTCTCTCTCTGATGCCACTTTATTCCAACGTCTGATAAATCTTATCTTTCAAGTACTTAGAGCTTAAATTTTCAGCCTTCTTGTTTAGCTTGGCTAATTTAAATGTTAGCTATACTCAGACGAATATAAGTAGCAGATGAGGCCTTTACCAGCAAACAGTGGTTTTCTGGCTTGAGTTCTTGCATTTCAGTGTATTCTCATTGTCAGAAAATAATACCCAGCTCTTCAAGAAAATCAGTCCTTTTGAAGTACTTAAAGTTCAATTCCTCAGAATAGAAGCACTAAAGATGTAAAAACCTTTATCTGCATCCCCAGTGTCTAAAGATTCAGCGATGGACAAATCTGCATTTGACTACCAAAAGAAATTTTAATGAGAGGACTTACTCCAAGTCAATATTTAGGCTGGGAAAGTGCATCAGATTTAAGGTTAAGCAAACAATCAACACAGAGAAAGCCTGAAATATTAAATCACAGCCCATCACTACTGTAACGTTTCACTTCCAGATTCCTTTCTAACTGCTGGGTCCTGGTGGTAATTCAAGAAAATGTAAATCAGCTACACGAATCACATCGTTTTTCAAACACTATCATAGAAAAAAATATTATATTGAGTTGTCATCACTATCAAATTATATGAGCCTAAGCCTTAACACTACAGAAGCACTAAATAGATGTTTTATCTGTAGATTTTTTTCCTCACCAAGAAATGTATGTGTATTTGAAAATTTCACTTTAAACTCAGCTGTTTCCAGGTAAACAAATGTATTTTTCTGACAATGACAGCATCAAACTATTTCATGTCAAGTTTCACAGACACACACATTATTTATATTATCTGTACAGCCCTTCAGAGTTTGCTTCTCCTATACTGTGTCAATCTCTAGTTCGTGCCATGTAAATATTTGAAAAGCTGAAGCTGTGTTTTTATGAGAAAGTTACTAACAAATTGGCTTGGTGTATGGCATGTTTAAGAACATTTACCTATTTACCCAACGTCTGCAAGTACTAATTACATGATGAAATCAGAGATGACTTGGAAACATTGTTCAGCAAATAAACTTCTCACAGAAGTGTATGTTAAAACCACATTCTATAAGCTAAGATGAAAATACCCACATTTTATACAACAGTCTCAGCAGAACCCAAAAAAGCTACAAGAACTGCAAAGCACACAGAGACAGAATTGAATTTGTCATATTTTTCAGACTAACCAACAACAAACCAACAGCATACTCTTCCACGAAATGAGATACCTACTAATAACATTTATTCAAGTAATTGTTATGGTATGACTCAACTTTTCTAAAGAGAGGAAGTGCAATTCTGACCTAATTGGGAGTTTTGCCATTAATGAAGAAAAAGATGAAAATTTGGGTCTACCTTCCACAAACAATGCCGGCATTGTTTTGTTAACATATTCTGAACACTTATAGGTCACCGTGTGAAAGTTCCCCCAGAAATATCAGTTGTTCTCATTGATCTCACAGGCTACTCAAACCACAGACTACCATTGAAGTGATTATTTAAATACAGGTGCAAAATAAGAACATTGTTAATTTTACCAGTTTTCACAGGCTATAAAAATGATGCTCATTCACATTTCCTACTAGTCTAACATGAGCAAGATTCCAATCACACAGAATCCATTCATGTCAAGTATTTAAAAGTTATTTGCTTTAGCTATCTTAGTCTACCTTGTCATAAACAATCTACCTACTACTCATTACCAGCGTATAGCAGAATTAGTCCTTTCAAACAAAGTATTCGACCTTCAGCTGCTTTTCAAATGCACTGGCACAAACGTGCTTGCCATGCCAAATAAAAAATTTACTTGTTTCAGCACGGAAGTTTAAGTTGTGTGTTTGGATTCTGGATCTTGTAACTGAGCTTAATAAACCATATTCAAAAGTTTTGAGAGTTGTTTTTTTAGAGAGGCAAAACGGCATCGTTTGTTATTTTGGTAATGAAGACTGTATATGACTAATAGCACTCAGATTTTTCTATCTCAATTAAAATATACATAATTCTGATGAAAAACCCCCACAAACCTATCTTTAAACCTAGTTGTATCCTCACAACACAAGCAGTTGCGTCCTGTTCTCACTTTAGGAGCAAGTACTCAGAGAAGAACGTGCGCAATCCTACCAAGCTGGCATCATCTAGCACTGACAACTTCTTTTAGCCACGCCTCACCTGAAGACAGAAGTTTGTGAGTGCGCAGGAAACTGATTGCCAGGCGCATTATGGATGCCTTGTCCAGGTGGGAACTGATGTTGTGGGGCAAGGGCAGCTCATGTGCCAGTTCATAGAAAACTTCGGTTTCTTTGCTTCTTCTGCATCTTGCTGCATCTCTTGATTTCTCCTTCCTCCGTTCAGAACTGCTCCTGGTAGGTAAAGGAGAGAAAGGAAAAAGCATTTCTTAAAAATGCAACTCACAACCTGAGAGAGGCATTTACAAGAGTAAATCTTCTCAGTAATGAATTAAATGGTTTAAGTCAACTGACCGGACTTTAACATCCATTTGCTCCTTTTAAAATGGGAATAAGGAGAGGACTGACACAACTGGAAAGGGCTCCGATTCTACACAAGTAAGCCTTTGGACACTTTGAATCTGCAGTGAGTGTAACAGGATCAAGATCTGCCTTAGGCAAGAGATTCAAAATGAAATAGCAAACTATCATTCCTGGGATTCAGGAAATGTTAAAAATAAAAATTTTGTTCAGTCTAAATTAATCTAAATCCCATACTCTGGGACAAGGTGACAATCCATTTTAAACCTGGAACAATTACAGTGCGTACGACTATGCTGTCGATATTTCAATGTTGTAGAGTTTCAATGGCTTTACCCACATTAAAATAAAAGTAATAATAAGGCATCAAATTGTGTTTATATATACAACTGTCTCAGCTTTTAATCCAACATTTCTCTGGAAAACCACCTTTCCTTAACCATGAAAGACACAAAATGGGAAAGAAAAGACTGTTGCTTGCAAGAAACTCCTGCTTCACAGAAGCTATTCTGATTAAATCACCATCTCTCTATTGTCTATGAAAATAGATTCCTTCTTGAGTAAAATAGCATGACCGATACAGCCAGCCTCCCTCAAACTCCACAGAGAACAGAAGTGCAGGAAATAACGAAGGGGAAGGCATTTTATGAAGCAAGTATGCAAAATTAAGCCACCAAGGGACATAAAGCTAAATTTAACATACGAGAAACACAAGGGCTGTATGTAGAATCAATCTGGGATAAGACAGTTTAATAGGGAACTTCACTGACTCAAAGGTTCTTTTATAAAGTACAATTCTTATTTCAGAACACGAAGAACATGAATCCATTCAAAACCATCAGCTATTTCAACCCCATGTAGCTCTGCTGATGCTACAAGTTTCCTTCACTTGCATGAGTAGAGTTTTGCACCTTACTCACAGCAACACAGAATGTATTTATTTTCAGGTGGACTCCTGTAATGCTGTACCAGTGCAAAGAGCACAGCTTGGATAAGCACAGAACAGCATGCAGAGAAGATCAGCCCCACCGTTTTTGCTGTTGTGGCTACACATTCATTTCTAGAATCACCAGTGGCTGCTCTTCATTTGCGTGGCCGCCTAAAAATGCAGCAGCTTATAATCTACTTTTTCCAATGTCAGTATAAAATAATGAGCCTATAAAACTAAAAACGGATCAACTGAAAACAAACCCCTATCAAAATAGAGTATTTCAATAAATATATTCTTTGTGTCCATAAGATAAGGAAAAGAAACATTCATCACATCACTTAATCACATCACTTAATCCTAGAAACTGTTCCAATCATGGCTGGTCTCATATGAAACTGCATAAAATAGAAAAAAGTATTAACACATAGTAATGTGTTCTAAAGAAGACAACCCTTTCTAGAAGAGCTAGACTGCCTGCAAAAGCTTCTAGCATGGAAACTGCAGCTTATTTCGTAAATTAGAAAGAAAGAAAAAGAGCCGGGGTGCGTATTAAATGCTAAGAGTAAAGTTATAGTAAGGTGTTTGCTGGGTCCCAGGTAAGGCTGGGCATTCAACATCATCATCCAAAGCAGAAATAAATGTGCTCACAACACATCAGCAGGACCCGCATGCTGCAAAACACGTGAAGCTGGGCATACCCTTAGAGATCAAACAGGTGCTCACCAGTGGGTGTGTTAACAGGGCAAGGGGCCTCATAAATGCTTACGGTATCTTCTCAAGATCCACGATCAGCCCTCAGCAAACCTCTTTCACAATTATTTTGCCTGAGGTGAATATTTTCTAACATAGCATCTGTTAGAGGAGGTATGCATGGGATGAGACCCGCACACACTTCAGTACGTAACGGCAGGATCCAACTTCGGTAATGATTTCAGGGGCATCGCTGGAGCGAACACCGACCCACGCAAGTTTGAATCTAAAGGATCGAATATTCACAAGGTGACACTAACTCCTTAACTTTTATCCTTGCCAAGTAAGAGTCATATTACATCCACATAAACAAAGTCCCTTCGTACAGCTGCCTGAGAATGTGCAACAGAAAATGCCCAGTGTCCCCCTACCAGGGCAGGTGCTGGGAATGGGAGAGCCATGTGAACTACTTACACCGATGCTTATTTCAGAGGTATGTCTTGCTCTCTATAAAGAAAAATGTCTCTATGCTGTGCCTATAAAGATGCCAGACTGGGAACAAATCTTTGCAGTTTCTAATTCTACCAACGAAACAAAAGAGTAGAAACAAAACAAAAACAAACACAAAAACTACGTGGCAATATTTATGAGAATTTCCAATTGCAGCTTAGAAAATTTAACTTGCACCATAAATGTTTGAGCTCTGCTCTAAATCTAGAGCCCACAATTTTCACATTAGAACCAACTCGGTCAAAACAAGATCCAATCCCTCCTCCCATTTAAATACGGAACTTTGGGAACCAAGGCCAAAGCTGTGTCGCAATTTGTGCAGTAAAAACGGGTTGTATAAGACAGGGTCTCTCATGACGCCACTCCGGCCACAAAGAAAAATATTTAGTTTTGCTAACCTCTGTAAATATAATTTTGAAGTGTGGCTAATGAGACAAGCTGGTTTCATTAACCATGGGTTGGTCAAGGTTTCTAATAACTAATGCTATGAGCAGAGAATGATATTTTTTTTCTTCTACGCTGCAGATGCCTTCCCTCAACACTGCTTCTGACCGCCGTCCTTGCTTCTCTGCAGAGAGACACCCTCGTTCATAACACACCCCACCCCACGAGAGCTTTCTTGCATCAGAAAACAAGGGGAGGAATCAGCCTGCCTGGCTGCTTTCAGAAGACTTTCTTGCTCACCCATTGTCACTTTAAATAAACAAACAATTTGCTTGTTAAGCATTTCCCCCCTCTGCAGCTTCCTGCACCTCAACTTTCCTCTCCATCTTCCCTCCCCTCGGCACAGCCTCAAGTGGCGCTGTGATCATAGCCAGCCCCGCACAAGGAACACCGAGGGAGGCTCCAAAATTCCCCCGGCACCCCGCGTCGCTCACCCCACGCTGCTTTCCAACCCCCCCAGCCCACCCCAGCAGACACCTGCGCCCGCCTGCTGTCCCTCCCAGGGACACCCCTGCTCCCTTGCCCTGGTGGCAAGAGCCTCCAAAAATTGCAGTCAAGTGACTGAATTCTGGCCCAAGCAGCAGTATTTTCAGGGCTGCCGTTTGCAGGTGGTGGGCCATGGAATCTCTCTGCAGTTACCCCCATTTTTTATGCCTGGGATTTAGCGTTTCACCCCGGGGGAGGCTGGGCTACCCACAGCCACTCAACAGCCTGCCCGCTTTGAAGGCCAGGAGGAAAGGCCAACACCGGATCCTCTTCGCACATCATCAGGGCAATAGAGAAATGGCCCAGGCTCTAGCTAATTTATGAATCATTCCCTCCCAGCACATAAACCACCCACTTATGCGGCAAAAAAAAAAAAGAGCGCACACGTGTGCGTCACTGCTTGGAGAAAGTGAGGCAAGCAGAAGCAGAAACCTCACTCACCCAAACCTGCGTCAGAGTTTTAAAAACGCAGAGCGGGGAGGAGAGGAGAAAGCCACCACAAATAAACCCCTCATACACTGGTGTAAGCAGCGGCAGTGGGAGCCTGCTGGGAGCTCCCCGGCGCTCGTTCCTTCAGGAGTCCCGGGATCATGCGGGATATGGCCCTGCTTGGCCACATACACATCCTCACATTGCAATCACAGCACGACTGTTCCCTTTAAAATTACAAGAAAGGAATGGAGATGGCTCAAATCTCCACTAGGAACAGGGTGACTGAGCTGAGGAATGGGCCGGGGGACTCCACGCAGGACTTGGCTGCGCAGAGGGTGGTTGGGAGGGCTGGAGGAGAAGGAAAAGGAAGGCGCCGCTTCCCAGCAAGGACTCTCCCAGGGCTGCTGGATGATGCTCCGGGGCCGCAGTGCTTACATGCGTGCAATCTCTAGGGAATGGAAGAGTTGGGACGGTGCAGACAGTTCCCCGCCACAGAACACAAGTATGGCGCTGTACCCCCAGGACGGCTGCGTACGTGATTTCCCACTCCCTCCTGGCCATTTTTAGTTTGCGCTCTGAAAATAGAACTTAGCAGCCGATGCACGTGAGCAAAGAGGACAAACAACTGGCAAGTATTTGCCCTCTCAGGTGAAGCTCCTGGATTTTCAGAAGCAAAAGCTCTCCGTGCTTCTCCCAAGAACCCAAACAACAAACCACTCCCCAGGGTACACCCACGCACGGGAATGGAGCACGCAATCCCACCCGCTAGAAGCATCTGAAGGGGTGTAGGAATGCCCTGCACGGATCCCGGGAGCCAGATTCCTATCCCCTTGCTCATCTCCGACAGGCCCTTGCGACACAGCTTCACTGAAATCGGCAGGAATGCCTGCAGATGAAGGTCTTGCACACTCAGGGTGAAGATCACAATCTGGCTTTCCAAAGCCTCTGTTACTGCAGGACTGGAAACTCCAGGCACGGCAACTTATTCGCAAAACCTGAAGCCCCACATAAACCATCTGGCTTAAATAACCTTGCAAAACTATCATGCTAACTTAGGGATGGTCTTCCCAGAGCTCACTGCTGTGATGGCTCCGGACTCTGGCAGCCGGGAGAAATGCTGGGACAGCCGGTCCCAGTGCTGCCACTGCCCTCCCTGCCTGGGCACCCGCAGAAGGTACCTGTGACCCGGTCACAGCGGGGATCAGCCCCACAAACACTGGGGCAAACACACCACCCCCAACACAGGAGCTTACATCCAGGCATATGGCATCGCTGGTCTGAAGCAGGGTTAGATACCACACACAACCCTCCTCATCTCAGCAGAGGGACTGACCTGACATTTTGGTACTGTTTCCGCTGGCTGCAATCCCTGCAGTCTCAATCCTACCAGTACTTTATCGCCACCAGTAATCCCTGCCCACCACCTGCACCCCCACATCGCCCTGGTCCCTCCTGCGTGCAGTTACCCCCTCCAAGCCCTTGTTACCCACTCAGCCAACGACGGTGCCGTGTGGTCAGCTTCAGCGATCCTCTGTTCTGTCAAGGACATCGGTGGCCCCCTTTAAGCTGATGGAGGGGACTTGCCGAGATAGCAATCTTCTGCTCAGGGTTTCGCTGCTCTCAACAAGTCCATGTAGGTCGATACTTTGGTTGTGTACACACACAACTTGCTTGTTTAAGACTAGGCAGCACGACAGTTGCACGGAATTACACTCCCACCTCACAGGCTCCAGATCACAGAAGCTTTTAGAGAAATCGTAATCCGCACCTTGCATAAAACCGCCTCGTATATAATCTGGTAGCCTTCACTCATACATACATGCTGCGTGACACATTCATGCAACGCTTTGAAATACATAGTTCAGATTGACTCGCTTCAGTTTACTTCATGATTTTGGCGACCCTTGGACTTTGCTTCAAACTGCCAGGTATGCAAGCCAGTAAAACAACAAGCATATTACTTTATATCCAATGGCTGGTTATTAAATGTTTCTAACTCCAGCACTTTAAAGGTCAAGAATCCACAGTTAATTAAGCTGTCACATGAAATTTCTGTAGTAAATGCTCATTTCAAATGGTTTAGAGTTAAAGCTTCAAATGCTAACTTGCAGAACAAGAAAAATACATTCTGGGGATGCAAAGATAAGAAAAAAATTATGAGACATTTAGCGTAAAAAAGATTTTCCAATTCAAAACAGTAAAAACTCAATAAAGATAGTTTAACAGGCAGCACTACCTTAGATAACAACAAAGATTTATTTCAATCTAGCAAATCCATTTTTTGCAGTGTGTTTGTATTTTGCTTTACTTTCTGCCTGGCAAATCCCTCGATGATTTAAACCAGCATAGTATCTAAAAAGGAGTTTCACTGGCTGTGAGGCACTCCGTAGCTATCTCCGAACCACACCGCCTGACAGCCCTAGAGGTGTGCTTGCACAGACACCAAGCAGGCAGTGGTCATGCTTACTTAGCCTTAAAATTCCTTTAAAAAGTATTTGTAACCATTCTACCTGACAAGCAGTTTATTCTGGATTGCATGCTGTGCTTTTGAAAGCCCCCCTCCGTTAAAGTAATAAAAATGACCATCAGTAAATAAGAAGTGCTACAAACAGCAATTTATTCGCTCACCAGGAACTTGGGCCAAACTATGAAAGCTGTGAATGAAACCCATACACAGGCCATACAGATCCCTCCTTATACCTCTTTCCAGGGAAAATAACTATTTCTAAGGTCTGAGAAGACCCCAGATGCCCAGGTTCAGCAAACCACCAAGAATTATGGGAAGGGGAAGGACACAGAGTTATTCTTGGATTGAGAGGAAAAAAAATGGCTTGAAAATAATGGAGCGCTCATGGTGGTTAAGTGCTAAAGCAGTGTTGCTGCACATTGGGATATGGTACCCAGTACACACACAAAACAAATGACACCAAAATGGAGAATTCATTAACAGAGGAAATGAGAGTTCGAAGGTAACAAGAAAAGCTACTAACAGAAAGGGCTATTACAAAAATAAGGAAATGAAATACCTTCCACCCTTCCTTTAAGGCTGCCCTAACTTACAGTAACTCACCACTGACTCCTTGCTTGGACTGGGGGATTTCTTGTGGTTCTGTACATACCCACTAAATAACAAATCACTGCTAGTTCTGTAAAGCTTGGCACCTGCTGCTGTATCAACATGTGATGCAATACCTTCATCGAAGTTTAAAACCAAAGGCTAGATGACAGTCAGAAAAATGAGAAATATGAATGCCTCAGCAACAGACGAGGGAAGAGTTCATGTTAAGGGCGAGGAACTCCCTCATTTCCATTCTCATTAGGCCTTTTCAAAGGATGCCAGGCACAACGATAAGGGACTTGGCTAGTACGGTCAGAGTATCAAGAGACGAGGCCTAAGTGAATACCAGACTTTTAGTGTCTTTGAGCATATTTATGATTCACTAAGTCCATGTCACCCGAGGACCACCACAGCTGACAGTAACAAGACTTTCTTGAATGGGGAACACACTAGCTCTTTAGACAGGATAAATTCCGTATGAACTTTAAAACCACGTGTAAGACTATAACTTATCCAACGGCTGAAGCTCTGATGGCATCTTTTGTCTCAATAATTAAACTTTACTGGATTTGTATTTTATTTATTTTCACAAACATTCCTGGCATTTATTTCTGAAAAAAAGCCGGTGCTGAGACAAAAAGCATTACACTTACACTGTTTAAGATGCTTATACCACTAGCTGCACTTAATGCCGCTACTAAAAGAAAACACTTTGCATCTGCAGTTTAAAGCATCATTGTGAATACTGAAGTTGTCCCAGGAACTAAATAGTACTTTGGGAGTTCAATGTTGAAAGCCTTACTGACGCTGCAGCAGTACTTATATTTTTTTAAAGCATTTAAGTTCACAATATGTCACCAGAGTCTGATAAATTTAATCACAGTAAGCAAAACAACGTCTACAGGATTTATGTTCTACCATTTTTTCTCCAGTTTTATGAGTACCTTGAACCAGAAAGATAAGTATTAGGATTTCAGCAGCCATTAATCTGGTCCTGGATTATTTTATGATGCTGTGAGTGCCGCCTGTCCTGCACTTGCCACACCAGCACAAGCCTGGTACCTTGGAGGACGTGCCAAACACGTTGCTCCTGGGGCAAGGCACAACCCGGTGGAACCGCCCGAGGTCCACAGCGTGCAGACGAGACGCCAGGCTGCTGTTTGATCAGCAGTTAGAGCAGATAGAGGCTTTGCCTTTTTGCCTTTGAATACATTCCCTGCATTAGGGCTAGATGGCAGAGAGACTTTTCTTGCAGCTGAGTTTTCAGGCAGAGCAGTTTCCTGCTCCAAGTCACTGCGCGCTGAGCAAGCCCCAGTGCCAGTCACAGAAAGGGTCAGGACAGCTCTGGATTGCCCTTGTAAAGCTGCTGCAGCCCACACTTAAAAATCAATGAAACACTTCCTCCGTCTTCTAAAATAATAAGGAAATCTAGAGAGAAACAAGCAGCACAGAGCTTGGTCAAATCTCAGTCAGGGGAGCACAAAGTCATTCCTTTGAGGAGCACTCAGTCTTCCCTTGTGAGACTGGTTTTGCACTGCTCTGCTCCATCAAGATATGGGATCATGGATTCCTTCCCTGGGGCAATCAACTCTTTGATACCAGCCAAGACATGGCAAGCTTCAAAGATAACTTGCAGACTAAAAAAGCACATCACCAAACCCACTAAACAATGCCACAGAAAGGACCGTTTCAACATTGGCCAAAACTGAACTTGCTTGCAAATCAGCAAATTTTTGGGAGGTGATAAATGTATCATTCTGCTTTTCTTCATAGTTTCCACTTCCACATTCAAAAGTCCCTGCAGCACAACTAGAGCTGGAATCGCATTGCAGCAGCAGGGATAAGGTTATGACAATGCACAACCCGAGATCTCTATCAATGATTTGTGTTTGAGAGATTGCAGATCCTTATCTTGTGGCATTACTTGTAGTAATCAGTCAATTTTGACAGCTAATCTAGAGGTCCATACATATTGTTGCTCAGAAGCTCAGGAGGTATTGCTAAGATGTGTTTTCAGATAACCCAACTATTTACCTACTCTAAAAAACACATACCAAAGGATGTGCTTTATCTCTTCACCAGCGGGTTAAAGCTAAAGGTGAACGAAGTGCAATTCACAGGCCAAGGGGGCCCCCAGAAGTTAAACTCAAAACCAGTCTCATTTTTCAAGATGGGGCACTGACCACATCCCAGCCCATACTAAACCACAACTAGCATTTATTTATCAAGATGGCTCAACTGCAGGTAAACGAGGACAATTTTTTAATTAAGCTTTATGTCAAGCCCAAGGGACAAACATTGCCATCACGTGACTTTACTATCAGTGGCATAGGTACCCATGCTTCAGCCTCAAACCCACTCAACTGTAAACAGTTGAGAAAGTAATGCTGAAAATTGTTGACAAATCCCGAGTTTTACAATCTCATGCTGTGTTACGCCTTGGGCAATATCCACTGACATTTGTGGGTAAAAACCCTGGCGCTTCAGCAGGCTCAGACCAATATCCCACGGCATTTTATCTGGCGGCAGTGGCACATTGTTGACAGGTTCACGCAAGGGGCCCTTGTGGGTAGGAACAATGAGAGAGGCGCACACAGCACAGGAAAATGGGTGGTGACCACCAAGGGAAAAAAGCCTCTTTCAAAGGAAGGTCTTTGAAAACATTCATTACACCCCACCCAGCTATTTTCACTACAATATTTCAGTACATAAAAACAACGCAGGGAAAACAAACAGCCCACCCTTCAATATGTTGTATGTTCTCCAACCACTGAAAAGAGATCGGCAAACCATAAAGACGTAGAGATCTTCACCACAGGGAGCCATGCAAGAGGTCTGCAAGCATCCACCAAAACCTCCCCCACTGCCTTTCTCCTCTCACGCATTTCCAGGCTGTTTATGTAAACAGACTCAATTAGACATCTTTATTTCCAGGGTAAAGTAATCAACATTTAAAACAGCATTGGCTGGTAAATAAATGATAGTGAGCATTTATAGGCATCATAAAGTAAGTATATTAAAATACTGTTATATAAGTGAATGGCCTTCCACAATACATTTCAGCTGTGATTTCCACCCCACTCCCCCCGTAGTTTCACCAATTAAAACAGTGGTTAGAACTAATAAAATATTTAAGACAAAACAACTGCAAGACCGAAAAGGAGCTATAAAACCAATCCATAATGAACTAGGTCTCTGAAATCGGCAGATAGTCAAAGACTGGAGGCCATGCTCTCACACAGGCCTGTCTCCATTGCAGTCAGTGAGATTACCAACAGAGCAAAGCGAGCAGGTGAAGTTCCCTGGCACTGGGAACACAAAAAGAGGTGGTTCTTCTCCTAAGGCTCTTGGCTGCTCTGCGATGGTGCCCTCTACATCACCCTTACTCCCAAGTTCAGTGTACAAAGGGGGCTGAGCATCTACAAAAGAAATGTGTCCACATCACTTTGTTCCAAGCCCAAGGTCACTGCGTGGGATGCTTTAAGGACAGCAGTGGTGGCACGCAGCAGCTCAAAATAAAAATGCTTCGTCTCCTTTCTCAGAGAACGCTCAGAGCGATCATCAAAATTACTTCGCGCCGTTGCCTGTTAATAGGCTGTGGCCTATTCTTTCCAAAGGCCTCGTCTTTCCAAAGTGTCAAACCTTCTGAACAGTCTTGCTAATAAAGTTAAGGAAACAGCTCTTACAATAAAATCTTTATGAAATAATGCTGATCCTTCTTTACCTTATGGATCTTAATCATTTTAACATGCACTTGGTTATGATGGAATTTAATGGTTTCTCCCTCTCTGTCTCTTAGCCACTGGTAGCCATTCACAGCAAGAAGATGGATGTCCAGAAAGACAGATTAAACAGTCACTTCTTTGGCAAGCAGGGAATAATAATTCTTGAGAATAACAATACAGACGCTCTGAATTTTGATCATTCCATGTAACACAGTTTCCTCCACTTCCTGCAACAACGATCAAGTGCAGATCCCGAGAGCCAGGCTACATTTTTTGTGCTCTGGGGTGTCAGTTTTGTCTGTACAAACATCCCGGGACGCAGCTTATTCTTAGGTTCCTGCTCCCTTTTCAGAAGGCTGTTATTTTATACAGTAGCACTTTAATTGTCCATCTCCTCTTAATTAAGTGATCAGGTAAACTAAAATAGCGATAAATTCCCATGCTGTGATTTTGATCTCTCATTAGTATTTCAGTCTGTCACTAGTTTAAGTTGATTAAAACTGAAGATTAGTAGCTTGAGCTGGGGTAAACTGTATTCTCCTCTTACTATGAGGGAAGAGGACTGAACCAAAGGGTCAGGCTACTTCAGCTACCTGGCCAGGAAACCAGCGGTCACTTCAGCAAAGTTAGGAAATTCCTCTAGGTTTCCAGCTAAACTCACGAGGCTGGAATGATGTAACTTGGGGGCAGCAGTGCCTTCTCTGCCCACCTCATGGCATAGACCTTCAGCTGCTGGCAAAGCCCCGAGGAGCTCCATCCCTGCTCACCTGCCTCTCAGCACCCACTGCTGCGGCAGCAGCCAGAGGGACAACGAAACTCAGGTACTGCAGTATTTCAAATATATTTTAAAAATTAAGGATTGGCTCTGTCAGGAATTGGCCGCTAGCTCTTCTGACGCATCACCTTCAATAATTACTCACGAAACACAAACTTTCAAAGGGAACTGATATAAGGGCAGTCTGTGTTGTAATACAAAGTGAATAACTGGATGCAGCCTTTCTCTTTTAGTGTTTCTTGCTTTATCATTTCCTTTCCTACTGCTGCCTACTAACTCCTTAAACTTCTATGTAGTCACAATCAAAGGAAGGTTACTCTAGATTAAAGATGGTGATAAATGGGAAGCAGCAAAGCTAGGAAGCATTCAGTGTGTATACAAAGGTAAGTTCACATAGCCACATTTCTTCATATTTTCTGTTTTTTACTTCAGAACTATGAATTCATATACCAGTATTTTGCCATTATTCCTGCTGGAGCTTTTATTCTCTTTGAAGTTAAGCAAACAAGGAACATACGCATATATTTGCCCTGATTCTCATCTCCATTGTGGTCCTGTCAGCCCAAGAGGGCCGGAGGTGGGAGTCCAATAACTGTAATAAATTCTGTTTCTGACAAAGGTAGGTAGCTAAAATTCAGTTCTTCCAGAAAAGAAGCTAGACCTTTTTGTTTAATTCAATACAATTCACAATTGCCAGCTTTCTTAACAAGAAACACATTACAACCAGGTCTTGGACATCTATCAGAACTCTGCATCCGTCAGGGTGTGGTACCTCAATATTTCACTATTTTGATTCTAACTGTATAGCAGCCAAGTTTCTGACAAGAAAGCTCACAATACGCACGCTGAAGTGCATGTGCTGGTATCGGTACATGCAAAAGGGGTCACAGGAGTTACACAAAGCTGATGGCATGTCCCAAGGCAGGGGCAAGGCTGCTCTTGGCCCTTTGGAGCTGAGCGTCTCAGTAGCTACTAAGACTTGTTCTGTAAACATACCTTGTGCCTCCTTGCAGCGGTTCTTGGAAAATGCAATTTTTATTCTTCTTGTCCTTTCCTGAATTAAATAACCTAACGAACTGAACAGCACGACTTTTCAAAAAATGACTGCTTTCTCAGGATAGGCAGAAAGAAAAGGAAAAAAAGGAGGGAAAAAAGAAAAGAAGCCGCACTCACTGCCAAAACTGACGATTTTGCTATTAGAAAACACAACTGGGATGATACAGAGGCCAAAGATGAATTAGACTGAGAAACAATCATATTACAACCCTACCCAAAATGCTAGTGCAGAAGAGGGCTGAGGCAGGCACAGAAAAAGCACCACATACCCAGGTTGATACAAGCCAAATCCAAAAGGTAAAATTGCTTCTTGCATTAACGTATTCTTTTGAATCGTATTTGTATGCCAGTATAGTTACCTACAATTGTACAAAACTTGCTGCTATGGCCAAGAGTAGTAATAAGATGATTTTCATCCCTTCATAGACAGGGAAAAAGAAAAAAAAAAAAAAAAAGAAAGTCCTTTCATACAGAATACAGAACATGAATAAATATTTAACTCTTTTACTGGAACAGCCAGTACAGTACACAGTATTTACACTACTGTGAAATACATTTAAGACTAAGAAACCTTTATAATGCAATACGTATCGAAAACAACAGTAATAATTAAAGAGCAAGGCATAGCACACCCAATGGAGTCAATCTAAATTGCACAAATATGATTTAAATTTGATTTAACACAGTTTTTAGTAAATGGTACATTTATAAAATAACAAACCTTAGAGGAATACACTTTATGTACATCCTATCCATTTTATTCCCAATATAAAAAAAATTACACTTACTCATGTTTGTATGCAACAATAATCAATATCAACTTTTCCTCCTTGTTCTTATTATCATTTCCTCATACACATAATGGATTTCCACCAATTTCTATTGACCCTCCCACTAGTCTTTTGAAGAAAACTTGAAAACATTGGGAAAAAATCTCCAAGGACTCTAAAAGAACAATAGTCATTAGCAGAACAAACCCCCATGGGGGAACATTTCAACCAGTTTGTCCACTTATAGGGGTCCAATATCTCAGATCATAAGAATCAAATAGGTGATTTTCATCAATGATACTACATAAAATAGTATTATCTACCAATAAATGTTTACTACAGCTGAGAAGAGATTGTTTAGCTTTAACCAGCAAAATCTGGAAAAAACCCTTCTGAAAGCACAGTGAGTAAAATTGACCCACAGTGACAACAGGAAAGTCCACTGGTCTACTATATTTTCAATTAAGTTTCAAATCAGAGTGGAGGAAGGGCGTAGGCCCATGTCTCTGCAGACGCAGGGATTTTATTCACTATGATTATAGAATGTTTTATTAAAATCCTGTTTCCCTGAAGCTCTGGCAGAAGCATGAATGACAGTGTCAAACCTCATCAGCCCAGAAAGGAAGATGAATGCCAACAACTTGTCTAACCTGTAGATCAGAGATTGCAGGATTCGCTTGAATTAATACAGTTTGAATCTAAGCATTTCTTTAAAAGAACAATTGGGTCAATCTAAGCAACTTTCAGGGATGGAGCACCAACCCACTGTAACATTTAGTAGGTGGCTCTACTGGTCAGTCACCTTCATTGTCAAAATATTTGCACAGATTTTATTTTCCCTCCATAGGAATTAAGTTCTTACTGCCTATTTTTATAGGTCTGAAGATATTTTGGGCACATATGTGTGCCAATGCAATATCGCCTGACATTCAGCCTCTGTTTTATGTGCTGAAAAACCTCCTAACCAGCAGGTCTTGCATCACCATATGTTCTGGGCAGAAACAAGGTGCAAATTCAAAACAAACATTTAACATGAGAAAACTTCAGGCTGAGTAGGAAAGAATGCAGAATTACAAACTGGAGTCTGGCCAGAGTGGAGAGGAAAGACAGAAAAACAAGCAAGATAAGCTATGGGGTTTTGGGAGACAACACCCCCCGTCCCAGCACCCCCACAACCCCAGCCCAGTTCCTAGAAAATAGTGTTTGCGTCTACTCTGGTGAACGCTCTTTCTCCTGCTGCATGACGTAGGTACCACCCACAGCAAATCGTTGCTCAGGTGCTTTTTAGAATTACGCTGTTGAGTAGTACTCACCATCACACAACTTTTTCTGGCACGAATATTTCTACAGACAGGTTGCTCTGGACAGTAAAAAACGAAGGGTGGCTACAGGCATTGACATGGGAAGGACTGAATGCTATGGAGCAAACCCTCCGATTTAGGGTTGACTCTAAAAGAGCTTTGCAAAGCCATTCTCAAAACATGTCTTTCCCATGTTTTTGGGAGCTGCAGCTATCCAAATTATCGTCTCGAATGTTAAAACTCCTCACTTCCTCATTTTAGCATTAAAACCAGAACAACAACAAAATGACTGGGAAAAACATCCTTGACATGGGCAATGGGATGTCATGTGTCTGACCCATCAATCAGGCTCCAGCTCAGAGCAGGGATCCAGTGCTGTCACACATCCATCCCCACACACAAACAGGGAACCCAAACACACGAAGGACAGCAAAACCAGCATCTGAAACACCATCCAAACAATGCTGCTTGTGGTGCAAAGGAAGAGGACACAGTGGGGACACAATGGAGTCCAGGATGAAGGACTAGACTGCAACACTACAAAGGCAAAGTCTCCCCTCCTCAAGTCCTCCTCTGGGGGATCACATCACACCTGTCTGTCCCTGGGACCAATTCCCACCTCACCACATTAACGTAAATGGAGTTATCCTGTCTTGCATGGATGGGAGATCAGAACACAGACCTTCAAAATAAGTTTTACTCTATGTTTTCTTGTATCGTAGCAATGCCAATAAACAGGAAATGCTTTGCTCTTAGATCCTCCTGGGACATGTCATGCTCCTTACACCAGACTACTAGTAGGCTGTGACTGTTTAGCACGGGAAGGAACATCCAGATTTCAGCATCTGCCCTGTTACTTGGCTACCATGAGAGAAGGATAAAGGTTTAAAAAGAAAGTAGGTGGGAACAACAGTTTGGGGGGAAGTTTGAACAAAACAAAGGGTCTGCATGGAAAAATGTAACTCTTTCTACAAGTCTATAACAACAAGCAATGAAAATTTCACATAATTTCATAGGCCAAGAAAGAATGAATATTTAGCTAATTTATATGGAGAGTTTCCAATATATCAATAAAATTGTACTATTGTACTTCATTACAGAAAAAATAAAATTATTGAGGAGCATTTGAAATGGATACCACTTTACGGAAAGCAAGAAGGGTCACTAACAGAGCTTCATTAAATGATGTTCTCTACCACTCAGAGGCCTGAAGCATGGAGAGAACTGGAAACCAGATTTTTATCAAACGATTTCTGGAGGAAGTAGATAACACAATTCAGAAAATGGGAGAAAGATTTGGGAGTGCCGTCAGCAGATTTAGGGAGAGGAAAGGGAAAGCAGAAAACCAAAAAAAAATCCCATGGGTGTAGAACGACTTCAAGAGCATGGAAAATATTTCCCAGTGCAGACCTAGAATTAGATAGAGAGAAGTGGAGAACTTTTCACCCCAAGTGTCTTGCTTCACACAGGGTAAAAGGTGCAAGTGTAGCTGAAATGCAGGAACATCTGGACTCTGTTAAGTCCTCTGTTATGCAAGCACTGATCACCTTAATTAACCAAGCTTTGAGAAGAGTCAGAAGGACAAAGATTAATTCTGTTTAACTCCATGAATAACACTTTTAAGAACAAAAGAGTCCAGCCCGCCCAACAGCCTGATGTATCAAGACTTAGTAGATCACAAATGGTATTAAAAAAGAAGCTACTTCTCATCCCCACAAGGAAAACATGAAGAAGAAAAGTTACTGCATAAAAACTTTATAGAAAGGATAAAAATACACCTTCTATTAAGCAGTACCTTCTTATAAACATACATGACTACAACTGCGCAGATACAGCTCAGTCCTCAAAAAAAAAAAAAAATCTAGAATAAACCTTACATCAGAAGTTATTTTCCATTCACTCAAGTATTTTTCCCTGTGCTGCTGCCCACCAACTTCCCGTCCTCACACATGGGAAGCTCCCATGCCTGTTTCCTCAGTGAGCCCCACATTAGCACTTGCACATTCAAGACCACTGCCAGCCCTTCTTGGAAAGGTACACGCTCTCCTAATGAGGACAACTCTCCTTTGAAGCAGAGACCACCATTTCGTTTACTGAAAAGCCATTTGCACTGTCTTTTCCAGTTTTGGCCTGGAGAAACTTCTATTCACGGCTGTCCAAACATCTCCGGTCTGATGTGCTTTATCTCTGGTCTGACCGCTCACCTAAACTACCTAAAAATGGCAAATTTTCTACTGTGCTTCTGACACATCGCAGGTCAGGAGGCATTGAGCACTTGCAACCTCCTCCCTGAAGAGGGGTGGAAAGTTCAAACAAGAGCTTAGCCAACAACCAGCCATTTTCAGGATTGAATTCTGTGGTAGTGTGCATTTCAAATGTATTTTAAACTGGGTTTTCAAGCAAAGGCACCATCTTCCTAAAGCTCTCTATGTTTCATGCTGCTGTTTTCAGTAGTTGTGTGGTCTACCCCTCTATGTCACTCTGTCGCCAGGGAGTAGGGGGCCATTTTCTGCAGCGAAACTGTTTTGTCCAACATCCATTCGTATCATACCTACAAGAAGATCACAAATACATACAAGCAGAGCTGCCCCTATTTCTATTTGGGCATTGGAGTTCACACTCTGGCCTTCATCTCCAAGCGGGCATCAGTTTTACTGCTCCATTTTGTTCTCTGATGTTTTTGTTAACCAGTAAACACGCTGGTGCCAACGCATCAGACTGCTTCGCTATCCAGCTATGGCGACACAGCTTTGAAGTTTACTCATCAAAGTTTTACTGCATTGAAGTTGTATTTAACACACCACGAAAAAATCAGCTTGTGCATCACATCCTGCCTGCCTGTTAAAAGCCAGAGTACCCGCTGCTACCCTGCACCGGCAAGCAGACCTCTGCCACCATGTGCTTTCAGGTCATCGCCACAAATTTGGGTTTACATCAGTGGAAATGGAAATTTAGGTTTTCTTCGAACGTGGCATTATTATTATTCCATTATAGTGATATCTAATTATTATGTCACTAAATGCATCTTTGAAGGCAACTTTCACCTACTTGGAAAGTATTGCGAAATAAGAACTTAATTGTCTGTTCTGCTAGAAACATATTTTTAACAGCATACTTTTTTTTTCTAAGCACTTTGAAGCTGCAGAGGGAATAATGCATGACACACAGAACGTGCATCATACGAAAGCAAAGCTCAAAATATTATAAATTAAATATATTTGTAGCAGCAGCAGCAGCATTCAGCCACAATAGGAAAGCGCTTCAGAACAACACAGACCTGCATCACTTACAAGATCGACACAAAGGGTTTTGTCAGATAAAAATACTATAAGAAGTTCACACATGTGAGATTTTCTCCTATGTTACACATGAAAAATCCAGATATTAATGCACAAAAAAATATTACAATAATAGTAGCTTTGACATCATACAAGCCTCCGCCTATAAGGAACTGTCTGGCGAGCAGCGGCAAGACCATGTGCCGTAGCTGATAACTCCGCGCAGCCACACACGAAAAGAGTTTCCCCAGCTTTCAGGATGCCCTTGTTTTATTCTTTGAGGCAAGGAGAGGGAGTCCATGCGGCTTCCTGGATCACCTGGACCAACAAGGCCCGGGCTTCCCCAAGAATTAACAGCCATTGCAGCTGCAGAGCAGAACGGCAATTGGCAGGAATAGCTGGAGAAGGCGTGCTGGAGAAAGGGCAGGTTTTCTGAAGGATGGTCAGAGAGAAACCATTTAGGAATGTGAGAGGGTAACTGTCCTTGACATTTGCAAACTGGCAAGCGCTGTACAGCAGCGTCCAGGCTGCAAGCATAGAAGACATCTAGGTACTGCAGCCAGAGTTTAGCAGTTGTTCCCTATTTAGTAATTCACAGCTGAATATCTTTAAATAAATACTTTTATGAACTACAAATGTATTAATGAGCATGCCCAGCTCTTATAAGAAACCAATCATCCTTCAAGTACCCTATGGCTAATGTTTTACCATGGACGCTGGCTTCCCGTCATAAAAGTACAGTGAATTCCAAGCATTTAAAAAATGATGACTCAATTTCAAGAGAGATAAGGCTGGCTTACAGGGAAATTAGAAGATTTAAAGGTTTGTGCGTGTGTGTACATTTATATATGCACACATTAGAATCATCGTGCACACACAAACACACGGGGATCAGAAGTCTGTACATTCACCCTCCCATTTCTGAGTTTCTGTGAGCAATTGGGACATGACTTCAAACTTCTCTATCTTAAAAGTAAAAAAAAAAAATTAAAAAAATAAAAAAGGAAATACAGGCATACAGAAAGACAGACAGAAAGGAAAGGAAAGTATGAGTCTCACCTAAACGCATGCTCCAAGAACTAAGGCTTTCACCGTAAATATCATGTAACTCGTGATAAGTTCACAAGAGTTACCAGCGCTGCAGTGAGATAAACCATTTTCTCAGTTTTCGTCATTAGCAGCTACATTCCTCAAGTTAGGAGGGATAAAATTATACTGATAACAGCACTTCAAACTGTTTACATGCTTTGACTTGGCAATATTTTAGTACAGAAAATGAAGGGCAAAAAATAGTAGTTATCCCTCAGAAGGCTACCCCTGCCAGGATTTAGCATACCCGTAATTTTATTGCTGTAAGCCTCGACTGAAAAAGCCTTTGCCAGCATGGGAAGGGGGAGAAGACAATAAAAAACAGAGGACAGAAGTAGGTTACAAGCGCTAGCAAACATCCATTTAAACTGCTAATGGGAAGCTCTGCTGTTATATTTTTATCATTGCCTTTCTGCAAATTACTTTTATCAGTGATAATTTAGCTTTTATTTAATTATCTGGCACAGCAGACAAAACGAAAACAGATTTGTTTTACAGCAGCTCCAGCACTTGTTCTGTCCATTAACATTGACAGACGAAGGTAAATTAAAGCTCTTAGACCACATTTTCAGCATACATGGTACTGAAACCTCTGTATCTAACCAATATGTGTTTCTAAAGGAGAACAGAGTGCATGCTAATGTTTTTATTCTCTCCACACAGTTAATGGAAGTTTTCATACTTTCATATTTCCTATTTTTCCCCCCATTCAGTCCCATCTGCCTCCAAAAACATCTCAGGGCAATCAGGGAGAATCAATATTTTAAACAAGGAAATTACTACATTTCAGTCAGCTGAAGAGTGAAATAGCACTTTCCTTCCTTCTAGTTTTCTTAAGACCACAAAACCACAGAGAAGTTGTGTTTGATTAAAATATTAAATATGCCTACTAAAGAACCCTCGGAGGATGTTATGTTTTTCCAATGCTCCTCTTCGTCCTGTTTTTAGGCATGTTTTCAGCTATTTTACTTACTTCAGTAGAGGTGAACAGATCGCTTTATAACTTTAATCTAAAATAATAAACTTATTTATAGAAGCTAATGTAACTACACAGCTGTTCTCGGCAAACGGTGGCCTTTCCATTTAAACAGTAGTATAATGGCTTTCATTACAAACAATTTTGCAAGAAAATCAACAAAATATTATTGCCTGCTCTAAAAATGCAACTAATAGTCATTAGCAATAGCCATTCTCCTAAGTAATAAAGTCAATTCTGTTCTTGCGTGAAATATCCTTTCACCTTTACTTAACAAAAAAGCCATACTAGCAAACCAGAATTTCAAAGTCTGAACTAATAGCCAGATGTTCTAACTTGCCTCAAAGACTGCCTGTGCTATCATCAAAAAAAAAAAAAATTTCTTTATTCTAGATATTTGGGATAGTTTTAATTTGTGATATACAGACCACATAAAAGGGTTCTTTCTCAAAGGCAACAAATAACGTCGTTACTGGTTCTTCAGTCTCTGACATTGCCACTACAGCCCAAGCAAAAACATTTATTAACATACAATGCAAAATTAAAAGTTAGTGACAAAGTATTTCAAAGAAAGAATATTCTACTTTGTAAAAGCAAAATTAAAGAGTTCTGCTACCATAATTTCTTTAATGACTATTCAGTTTTCTGACAAATTACCTACTGATACTGTCAAATGCCATTTCATTTTCTAATAAAACTTTATTTTTCTTAGAATAAGTTTTTTAAAAGCCTGAGAAAAATTTAGTTTAGTTTTTATGTCCCTTCAGCAATCATTACATGACCGATTACAAACAAATTTTACTGCTAGGGCAGGTCACATTGATGAAAATAGATTAATATTAAAGCACATGGAAATTTGGAAGAGCAAGAAAATACTTCTTGGACTACCACCAAGGCAATTTCAAAGCACAAACATGAATATAATTTAATCATTTCCTTACAAGCAGGCTTGGCTACAGGGCTCCCAAAGAAATGATAAAAATGAAGTCACAGAGAATATATTTTAAGAGGACCTTTATTGAGAGGGGGGAGGAGGAAGAACGTGGTAGTTGAATATTTTTAACCAGCTTTCCACAGATGGGTCTAAATCAAGCTCTTACGATTCTTCCTTGTCATAACCCACTACAGAGGTCAAAGGCTGAAGCTTTCCCAGAGGTTCACTGTGCATAACAAATACTAAAAGTTCCCCAAATTTAGTTTATATATAACAGCAAAAGTGCTGCAGCCATTTACATCCCATACTGTCCCATTAGTATTGAACAGGGCAGGCAAAAGCACAAAATCTTCACATTTTCAATTAGTTTCTTTACTTGTGCCTGCAGAAGTTAGTGCTGCTTACACCCTTTAAAATGTGCTCTGAAAGGAGGATGACAAAACAACTCCTTTAGTGCAAACATACAGACATTTTGTCATAAACACTGCATTTTTTCTAACGTATTAAAACGAGCAGTGATCTATTATTAAGCATTACAAAGGGACTTGGGGATGCTGACTTTTTTGGGGGTTGGGTTTTTTTTGGAGCAGAGGTCCAATGAATAATTTCAGTAATTTGAGATCGTGAGCTCTGCAAGCTGGACTGGAGGAGCAAGTTCAACACCCTACGGCTAACCTGGGGGAATCCTGGGGACTGACATACAGTCGGTGGGAGCTTGGCCACTCTGCCAAAGCTGAAGCTTTTGGCCCTTACGCTAGGCATCTGACCTGTGTGCTATTCCATGTCTATAATTTATCCTAAAACAACAGCAGGGACACGGGTAGGAGAGGGAGGGCTGTTGAACGAGTGTGCGGAACTGTCTAGGAAATTGTCATTCCAACTGCAGTTAGGACTCGTTCTTCTAAAACTGTCTTTGATCAGCCAATAAAATAAATAATAAATAAATAATAATAAACAACACGAAACCAAACAACTTTTCCTTGAAATTTCTGAAACACTTAAAAAAAAAAAAAAAAAA
>VZSF01002177.1:344996-366079 GCA_013398295.1 Chionis minor
AAAAAAAAAAAAAAGCGCCAATATCCTGGAAATTGCTGCAGCAGGAGCTACCAGCATGGTCAAAAAGGCAAAAAGAAACGATTGAGTTTCATGAGACCTTGTCCTCATCAGTAAACTCAATTTAAGGAGATTTTTCTGCCCCAAGCTGTTCATACAGCACTGGGGAAGAACAGAGGGACATGAACGATGCCGTTGCACGTACTGCACAGCCTAACCAGGATCAGGGAAGAGTCGAAGGACCTGAGGACACAAGCCTCTGTCTCCTGCCACCCACCCCCTGCAACATTTGCTGTGGACGCATGGGTGCTGCAGAAGCCATCGCCAAACACTTGAAGGTTAAAGTCTTCACAACATGATGTGAATCAGAATTTAGCTTCACTTGGTTCTGTGAATATAGCCGGTACCTGTAAACCTATCCTTGTCACACTCAGGCGATCTTTGACATTACCGTGCCCTACAAATATCCAGAACTTGTTTGGCGCACAATGATGTTTGAAAAACAAGAACAGCATTGTAATTATTTTTTGCTTTGTATGTAAGTAGTGGTAACCGCAAAATATATTTCAGACTATTTGCTGTATACGCAATTCTATCTAGCACATAAACATCCCTCTCCCAGACAGAGCCTATTTGCCCACGTTAACCACCCTGGTGCCCCCTCCAAGCTTTTTGGAGTCCATATAACCAGCTCTCCTCATCGCTCCTCTGCCTACACCAGTGCTCTCCTGTCTGTCAGTGCCTCCTTCTCCTGCAACATCTTACAAGTCTCCACCACAGACTCTACACCTTCCAAGTCACAACAGATGTATAGAAGAGACTCAGCATCAGCATATGCCAAATGCCCTCAGTTCCTCAGCAAAGTCACCCTACAGGAAGCAAATGCAAATAACTGCCTTCTATACATAAGGTGCAATCCTGGCAATCTTATTATTAAATCATTAACCTTCACCTTTCATTTTACCTGTTTCCAGTAATCAAATGTTGCTTGAAATAGACTATGTTACTATTTCTCCACATTGCAATTTGTTACGAAGTATTTCACTCCATTGATTGAACAGTAACAAAAAAATGAGTGCACTAATTTTTAAAGCAAAAAAACCCAAATTAATAATTGTAGCAAAAGTTAGCAACAGGTTGCCCATAATCCTTGCAAAAATCTGTTTGTTCCCGAGTCTTATTCAATCCCTAAAACAAGAATTTCAAAGAGCCTTAAATGCTGTTTTCTCTACCTTCCAAGGCTATAACTCTGCAGCCTAGTGATGCTCCAGTTTATCAGGAGATGATGCTAGCCACCGCTACTATCTTATCTCTGTAACCCCCCAGTGTTAGGCCAAGTCTAGAGTTGTACTAAGGGTATGTAAAATGTGCTTTGCTGTGGAAACAAAATGCATGCCATTTGGAGAAAAGGCGGAATAACTCCTGGAATAATTATGGTTGCTAATAACAAATGTTTATTTTCCTGCAAAACAAGCAAAGCAGAAGCAACAAAAATACTTCTTTTGTAAGAGCCCTTATTAACCATCAGACTGAAAGTTGATTCATGCGCATATTAATGACAGATATACAGTGATGAGGATGCCTGCTCAAAAAGCATGTACGACTACCAAAATCAGCAAGAGGAGGTTTTGCTCACAATTTGGACAGAGTGAAAGTAAAGCTGGTTTCACAGAATCACAGAAAGTTAAGGGTTGGAAGAGACCTCTAGAGATCATCTGGTCCAACCCCCCTACCAGAGCAGGTCCATCTAAAGCAGGTTGCACAGGATGGCGTCCAGGTGGGTTTTGAATGTCTCCAGAGTCGGAGACTCCACCACCTCTCTGGGCAGCCTGTTCCAGTGCTCTGCCACCCTCAAAGTAAAGAAGTTCCTCCTCATATTGAGAAGGAACTTCCTATATTCAATTTTATACCCATTGCCCCTTGTCCTGTCACTGGGTACTACTGAAAAAAGCCTGGCCCCCTCCTCCTGGCACCCTCCCTTTAAGTATTTGTAAACATACAAATGGTTTGCCCCTTCTTCAACCCTTTCTACCTTCTTGGGGTATTCTTGTCTATGGAGAAATACACAGGAATAGCCCCAGTGGGCCAGGTGAGAGGTCGATGGAGCCCAGCATCATCCCATCAGCCCACTTCCATCAGGAGACACCACAGAAAGCAGAGCGACGCTTTCCCAAAACATTCTCCCAGCCTCCATGCATTTGTTCATAGACCTTTATCTGAGCACCGTCCCCAAAAACTGTTGGTTTGGTCAAACCTCTAGTGGCTAACAGATGCTCTTGATGACTGAAGTCTAGCATAGACCCAAGCCTTGGCAAACCCCTTTGAAGCTACGAGTGATAGGCCCCGCATGACACTCAAGAGCTGAAACTGCTCATCAGCTTTCTTCACAGCTCATGGTCCCATCCTGCCAGCCCTCCCGTGTAGCAGGCAACCTACAGCAGTGTCCTCGGGGGAAATCCATGCTGGTGAACAGGGCTCTGCAGAAAGGGCAGAGCTCCCTCGTCCCTTCCCAGCCCCCAGGCAGCAGCTGTGCTGCAGACACCACCACCTCCACCCAAAAGAGTCTCGCCAAGCCTGCAGGAGCACTCGCACCAGAAAAAGAAGAGTGTACCTCTTGTCCTCTGTTAAAGCTCCCATTGCATTAAGCTTTTCTTTGCCTTTGTTCCAAAAATGTTCCCGTCCTTACTTATTAAAGGAAACAGAAATTATTTTGTTGTTGTTGTTTAGGGAAACTGAAGAGTGAAAACTGCGTAAGATGTCATTGTTCTTCCTGGGACTTCTGGTGACATTTCAAAAGGTGCATTTTCATAATTTTTATTCCGCACCCGCCCTGCATCATTCCCTAATGCTTTGAAAAATGCAAACGAAAGGCAAAGCACCATAACCGACGGTAACATTTACTATTCACTTCTGCTTGATCTGGCAGATCTGACAACCAGAGAGCTTTTCAGATCTCTATTTTTTGCAGTATGGCTAAGACTGCACTTCCTCACCATAGCATATTCCGGGGTTTAATGTTAATTTCACAGTTCTTTCATTTTGCTTTTTCAAACCGCATCCATTTAAGCTTTTTAAGCATATTAAGCATAGAAACATACTAATTGTTGTTATTAGACCTATCCTCTAAGAGGCTAAGTATACTGCATTACTACTTCAGACAGCAAACTCTCCAAATGTTCCAAAACTCCCGAGGTCCTCAGTACTTAGCAAGACCAGATTTTATAGTATATAATAAAATCGTTATTACACACCTACAGCATTCCCTCATGTGCACAGCTCCTTAATTACAGCATACAAGCCACAATATTGCATGGGACGTAGTGCATTTTGCGGTGACGTCACAAGTTTGGCTTTCCCAGCTGACAGACTACAGCCTCTGGGCAAGTTTCATTTTAAAAAAATTTAAGTGATAAGAGGAAAATAAAAATAATCAGCAACTCTTTCTGAACTGCGATATCTATATGAGAGTAGCTAAATAAAGACAGAAGCATGTCCCATTCCCCAGTGCACCGTGCGTGCAAGGAGGTTTACAGATGTTGCCCGCTTTGCCAGCTGCAGAACGGAGTTCACGAAAAACACACTAATCCTCCTTGGCATCGTAAGCATAACCCCGTTTCTGGTGTTGCCAGTTAGTCTTTACACAGACTCTTCCTTCAATAAGAAGTTTATTCTTGCTCCTGTGCAAGTTCAGCCTGAGAAACACTGAGCAAGATCTTCAGCTTCAGGAAGGGGCAGGCATGTAGAACTGAAAACGCCCAGCGTTAGCAAGCTGCTCCCTTCTGCCTTTATCTGTGAGCACAGGCATTTTGAAAGTGCGTAACTGCCCTAACACGTCCTTCAAAGGAGAGCAGTATCTCGCCGCACCAAAAGCCGAGTGACGGAGGCTGCTGTACCCCTCGCAGATATCTACCGCTCCCCTCCTGCGGGGAGACACACGCGGGCTGGCCAACAGCATCCTTCACAGGAGCTCACAAGAAGATGGAGACACAGCTGTGTACTCAGCCACACAAGCGACACGGGGTGTTCCCCAGCTTCGAAAGTAGATTACTGCGTACAGCTACGCGCTTGTTTACTTGACCGAGATTCGTATTTAGACATGTATACAAGTGCAAAATCCCCAGCTGTTTATTCAGACAAAACGCCCACCTAACGCAGTGAATATGTGTCTACCTGTGCAGCTGAGAGGATTAAACCCTTAAATCTTCCGCAGCACCCATTTGCACGTTTCTAAATAATCAAAGAAAAAAGAAAAGCAAAAAAGAAAAGCAGGAAGAACATGCTCATGTGACTGTGGACCTCTCTGACACTCGGCTACATTTGGATTTAGAGAGCACGTGCGCCTCTCTAACCCTGCCAATACATGCACTAAGGCTCAGCCCATCTTATTTTAAACAAGAACTTCTGAACCTTATTATTCTATAGGCTGAGAAAATTTCCAGCTCTGTGACTTTACAAGCCAGAACACTTTTTCTGACATCTTCTAAAACCGCTCAGATGGTTTACATAAGATGGACAAATACTTCTTAAAAGAAGCAGAATGTCAGGTCCTAAAATTTCTCTCTAACTGCTTCCATTTAGAGGGGAAATCCCTCTTTACTGACGGTGAACTGTGTTCTCTACCTGGCTAAGCAACGTTCAGCCCAACACCTTTTGTAATTCTTACACTTATTCCTTAATCTTAGGCCAACCCAGCATCAGTCTACTTCTAGGACGCAATTCATATTTGTACGGCTTATTCGGGACTCCAAAACCATCAGTGAGAAACTGGCTTAGTACTGGCACATACAGTGGCTTCTCCATCACGAGCAAAAACATGTTGAGGTGAATCTGGTTTATTTGGCATCCATGCCGCTAGAGCTGCATGGTCAAGCCACACTAGGAACTCTGGCTTTGCATCCATCTGCCAAAAAATGCAATATATTTATACAAGCCTCCCAGAAGTGCTGGTATTCACAATACTCTAAAACAGTCTGCTAGACATCAGTAGTATCACCACTATATTACACTTTGACAATTCTCCAAACATTATGTTAGCTAGGCTGTAGTCATTAAAATGTTGATCCTAAGAATACTTTTAAATAACAAGAAAAGCTTCTCCAATAATACAAATTAGCCAGTAAAAGTGTATTTTCTATTAAATTAATCAGATTCTGATCTCATATAGAGTGTTGTAAGAAGTCATGTGTAGGCAGCATGAACTTTTCAATATCAAAGTTACTATGACAACTGGGTAACCCGGATTCATGGAAGAGACAACGGAAATGAGATGATTTAAACCAAATCTCACACAACCGTGATGACTAAGTCAATTCTAATGTTTTCCCTTAAAACAATTCTTCTGTTTCTTCACAGAAGATAGCATTTAACTGGAAGATCATACAAGATCTGAGAACTACAACACACAAATCAGTAAAGTCTGTTGAGTAAGTTTACAAACATGATGCCACTATTTTGTAATCTTTGCTCTTCAGCTTTTCAAAATCATGCCAGGAATGGGGTTGCCAAAGAACATGAGCAACAGTTTGAAAACCGCATTTAAAAAGGGGGTCCTAGAACATATCATGTTAGACAACTGCCTTTCTGAAAATGGTAATTACAGGCAGTGTTATATCTACACATACATGCGCAAACACAAATATCTGAAAAATAATCAGTACAAATGCAGACCTACACGGCAGGAACTGCTATGAAATTCACTTCCAAAACATACATACAAATAATCCAGGCTAATATATGGTAAAGGTTAACAAATACACTTGCTTCAACAGTAATGCAAAATTAATGTATATTTTAACACCAGACAATTGCAGAAACGACTTGTATGGAAGCATTAAAAAATGAGCAGAATGAAAAGGCTATTTTCTTAAATAGCTTGACTTGCTATCCTTGTCTTAAAATTAATACTCAGGATACCTGGAGCACATTTTCAAGGTAAATGTAAGGACTTTTAACTGAGTGATTACTAGCAATGATAAGAATTTCACAGTGCTTCCAAAAACATGCTCATTCATTGATATACCACCTGCGGTGTTGGCTCTCCCCTCCCCCCTTAATTAACATCTATATTTGTTACAGAAATTATAGCAACAGCGGTGCATATTTCAAAGGCACAGTCAATCCGAAGTCGTGCCCCACGCTTATCTTGTCACGAGGCTGTGGCAGTCAACTTTATGGCCTTCAGACATGTCGGCATCACCGCACGGCCCCCACCGCCGGCGGTTCCCCCGGTGGAAGGGCGCTTCCATCGGCGTCACTGCCGGGACGCCTCCTGCCACTGACATGGCTCAGCCGCACGTTTGCAGGACTGGCCTTTTAAAAAGTCAACTGTATAAACTGGGCAGTGACCAGATCAAGCCACAGTTATACAAGAAGCAAGGAAATATTATGCAAGACCACAGGAAGTCAGAGGAGACAGCATTCTGGGCAGGCCTGGCAAGGAGTCTGTGTGAACTTCAGCTAACAAGCAAAGCTCGGTCATTGGCGCCAAATTCAGCAGAGAACATTCCCAGTGCTGCAAAGGATAACACTCCCCATGTTTTTGCCAGTGGGCTACGTTCCAGGACGCCATGTACCTGATGAAATGCAGATAAACTTGGGCCTTATTTTTCGCCAAGTTTTCACTTATTTTTAAAATTTGGAGCATATTTTTGTCCCAACATTTGTTAGAAGTGGCAAATGGTTTGTTTTCATGGCTTTGCTAATAGACCGCTTGTTCTAACGCTCCCTGTAATTTCAACTACAATAAGAGATCTACAAAGAAAACGTTTGGCAGAAGCCTCATTTTTTCCACCCATCTTGCCCATCTCTACCTCCAGGTACCCTGCTAATAGGATATGTGAGGGTTATGGATTCTTTTTCCCTTGGCATTTTGGAATGAACCACTGCAAGTGGACTTGGCGCAAAAAGATGACACCCACCTCACACACAACAATACTATTTTAATCTGCTTCCATGCAGAAAGTAATTGGAGTTTTTCACATTCTCAAGAACTACCTCATCCAGGTCCTACTTGGAGAAGACAAATGCAGCAAACTTTGATTCCAAAATAGCTGAAAAAAATGACCTTAATCTGGCACACATTCATCACCTAGCAATACATGAGTTCAGAGAAGTTTTATGCTTTGTTCTAGGAATCACCTTTAAATCAGCAATGATAAAAGGTTGGAGGTGGGAATCCATTTTGAAGTTCACACACACATGCAGGCTGCCAAACAAGCAGCACAGCATGCAAAGTCTTACACAACACAAAACAATTGCCAATTGTGATGAGCGTAGACAAAGCATTCTCAAGAGAATCTATTTTATGTTTGTAATCACCCTCAAAAACACACAATAGCACTCTCCTTCCAGAAAATACATAATACAAACAAAAACCGAACAGTAGGATTGCCTTGACTGGGGGACGTGATTCTGACAAGTAGAAGAGATCTCCAGTAGAGACTGATCGCCAACGTCAATGAACTGATTTTAAAAGTTTTCATCATTACCACCACTTACGGGAATAAACATACGCAACTTTTAACAAGAGATTCCCATCTTCCCCATGGCTTGCATGTGAAAAGGTTCCCATAACCTACTGCTTTTGCAAAAACAATTAAACAAGCACGGCAGCACCACAGGAAAGTGAAAATGTTAGTGGTGACAATGCCTTCATTGTTACAGCGGGTCTAACAATGCCGAAAATTAATCATGAACCTGACAACCAACACCAAACGCACACACAGTTGGACCTCTCCAACCAAAACAGACCTTTCTACAGCCAGATCCGGAGTTATAGCTGTTCAGAAGTGCAGCTGTTTCTCCAGTTGAAGACAGTAATTACTGTCCGGCAGAAAGAAGTCCAGCTGCACTTCTCGGGGCCCGAGTCAAGCACACGCTGGTGGTTTTAATATGGCCAGTCTAAAACATCTCACAGTATCAAGTGTGAGTATTAATCATAGTTGCACAGCAGTTTCTTCATCGAAAACTGGTAAATGCACACCGGGAGCACACCGTAACACTCGGAAATGCCCAGGATAAGGAAGAGCATTTTATCTGTATCCATTTCTAACAAATATCAAGGCAAATATTTCCTGGTAACAAAGCCTTTGGTCTCTACGGCAGAGTGCTCTTGTGCTGCGGTCTTTCCCTGAAGCAATTACAGCACCTATTCCCAGGAATTTAACATCCTTGAGATCTTTATGGCTCTGTCAGGAATGGAGACAGAGACACACTGTAACAGCGTAAATCTTGACTCTTTAAGAAAATAAGCTAAAAGAGGATAGTTATTCTAATCACCACCTCATCTTCTACTAAAATTTCTTTCGATGACTGCATTCCCAGTAGTTTAAAGGCAACACTCACCCAGCCAAAATCCTTCTCTAAACTTCTCATATGCAACTCATAGTCAGCTACAACAAACTATAATACACCTACCACCACAAGCAATAAAGGATTTACTTTCTTTGTGTGGTGGTGGTGAGATATTCTGACTCTCAATAGCTAGTATATCTCTAGGTTGAGGCCTTCTCTTTATTTTCCTTCAGTACAGTAATTTCATATTCAACAGCTTTGCTTTACTGTATGTCCTACAACAACGCCTGGTACATAAGCAAACTAAATATTTTCAAAACAGCATGTACTGAAATAGATTTGCCCACCAAATATTTCCTTCTTACAACTTTGTAAATCAGAACTGACTTCCTACACAAAAAGCAGCGTAAGAACAGGTGCTTGCTCCGCTTTCCTCATACCTTATGAAGTGATTGACCATTTCATTTGCGTAATCCATGAGCTAACAGAAGTAGAACCCAAGTGGAATGATCATTGAATTCCCTTTTAAGAGGAATGAAGGTTCAAAACGCACAGTTTCTATCATATTTTCCTCAAAGCTATTTTCACAAAGCAGTACCCAGAGGTCTCAGGCAGGAACTGAACCCCATTTTGATGAAAGTTCCAGATATATTATCAGACTTCAAAGACTTTGGAGCTGGAGTTATTTTGGTACAAAAGCCAGAGCAATCAAGTCTGTTAAATAAGGTACAAATAGAAACTAAGAAACCCGACAAGCAGGAGCACATAGCTCAAGGTAAAAATGACTCGGTAGGCTCATTCCACAGCTGTAACCTACTCCAAATGCAATACAACACAAAATCATTTTGTGCTTGCACTGTATTCATCACATCCCGCCAAAGAAACACTCCATAATGACTTCATGCTGACAAGGTTTGTTCATAAAGCTTTTAACAGGTCAGGCTGCAGACACCCTTCCCCTCCCTTTCAGCTCTGTCTTTAGGTGGACCTCTGCTCCACATTAGCCATCGCTACACCTGAAATTCTTACCGTAACCTGCAATGCAGACTTTGCTCCCTGTTTATTTCATTTCTCAGGCTGGAAGAGCACTGAAGAGTCACTTTTCTAAGTATCATTTGCTGTCATCCTTACTCTTTAAAAAATAATTAGAACGTAAGAACACTGGTCACTGCAATTTGTTGCCTCATGCTTGCCTTTAGAGAAGCTGGAATTAGTTAGACCGTCTTTATGGCAGAGTTTAGGTTTGGGGGATGGGGGGTGTTGTCCTAAGATTTGTCAGGCAAAGGGAAAGGAGCAGTGCTATACAGATAACATGGCTTCTTGCATTATCTTCTTCAGGGCCTGTGTATACAGTATGCAAAGCTGCCTGTACAAAATGGCATGCTCCTCCCAAATGTCTTTTCTTTACACTGGTCCTGGCCTGCCACCCGTATGCAGGAGAAGCCTTAATGTGAATGAAGATCCACCAGCTTCACTCTACACGAAGGAGCTTGTGCCCACTAAACTCTCTAAACCCACGTCAGATTAATCCTGTAATTTTATTAATCCTCTTTTCCCTTCTTACGGCTCTCAGTTCAAAGAAATTGGGAGCAAACGGCTGCCAGCTGAAACCCTGCTGAACTCCCCATCTGCAGAAAAGACTGGTTTTGTTGCGATGGTCAAACCCTCTTTTTTGTTCTTGTTGCCCCGCAGGTTGCTTACCTGCCTGCTTCACGATGAAAGCTGAAGGAATAAGGGGGGTTCACCATCTCCCAGACACCTTCAGGGTGTCACAACCCCCTGCCACCACCACCCCATCCCCTCAATTGCTCAGGTTGTCTATATTGCACATGGATCTTATACGACAGGAGGGTCAAATTCAAAGGTGAAGCAAATGAAGGCGTAGGTCACCTGTCAGCACATGGGTGTAACCTACATATTGAGAGATAATATGGAGTGGTGCTGTAAAGCAAGCAATTAAGAGGCAACGTAAGGAGAGCGAGAGGTAACCAAACTCCTTCCATTCCACAACCCCCTGTTAAAGCATTTTCAAGTTAGTTTGATCACACAAGATTCTTGCCAACATCACTACAGCATTGTGTTAGGCGTAGAAATAGAAAGCCCCTACTTTAAAAAGTTTACAGTCTAAATAAATAAGACACACAAAGGGTGGAAGGAAGGATATACTACCATCCCAGTTTTCCAGACTGGGGAGCGAGGATAATTGCGGAGATCAGCCACCCCGTCCAGGCCACGTTACCAACCCAACGTCCCGCAGGCCCCAGGCAGGACAAAGAGCTGGGGGCAGGCGAGCAGGGCTTTCAGAGAGGGTGTGGAGGGGAAAGGCGACGGGAGCAGCGGCTGCAGTGGCCAGAACTGCTCGCTGAAGCTGCTGTTCAGCGGCCAGGTCAGCAACCAGACGCAGCTTTCACAGCCAGCTCTACCGAGAGCGGCGAACAAGCTCAAGAGACAGAATTCAAGAAATGGTTTTATTCAGCTTCACTGCACTTTGGCGCAGGTCCCCATGCCAAAGAGGCTCTGTTCGGGCCAGCCTCATGGTTAACAAACAAAACTAGGGTTGGGGGGTTTGTTTTTCTTAAATGGGAAAGAATGGGTGTTTCGAAACACCAGCATTAAGTTTCCCTCAAGATATCTGCACTTGCTTCTATTTCATTTTCAAGCCAGCACATGCCTAAGCGAACGCGATAGTCCCCTTTTGTGAATCACTGGGAACAGAAATACAGCTTTGCTGTTACGTAAAAGCCAGTAGCAGCATTAAGACAACTTGAGCACAAAAGGATCTTCTCATAAAAACGTCCCTCTGATTAGTAATGGCAATAAACACATCCTTCAAATTATTTTCAGCGGAAAAACGAAGAACTGGAGTTATTAACGGTGACCGATAATCTTACAGCTGCAGCATGTAAACTGCAGCCCACCCACAGCTGAACATTGCATCAGTCAAACGAGAAATCCTCCTCCAAATCACGCATGTAAAAGTGATGCGTTATGCAATAAAGGGGGTCAACCCCCCCAAATGTCTACCTTTTCTTAAAAACCTGAGTCATGCTATTTCGTTAAGACCAAGGCATCATCATCTTGACTAGATGGGTATTGGTTTCCTCCTCTGCAAGTGAAGGTCACCCATCTCATGTGCAAAAGCTGACAAACTCCAGTTCTCTGCGTTCCCTAATGTACATGAGTCAGCTTAAAGGATGATGGGGAAACTGGTCACCCAGGTTAATATGGGGATACACTGGAAGAAGTAAATCAAGAGATACACTCGTCATGGCTTCCCTTTGCAACACAGCTTCCCTTTAAGGAGGGATGTGAAAACTCAGGGGCAGCTAAAATCACTGGTAAGCCAAGCCCTGCTGCTCCTCCAAAGAGAGCTCTTCCCTCCTGGTGAGGGCAACACGCAGAGGCCCTTCCCAAAGGCTCACCTCTTTGCGAGGGCTCTCACCTTCAGAAAACTGGGCAAATGAAGCCTTCCGAGAAGAATCATCTGGCAAAAGCTCTACAAGAAAAATACCAGCACGTGTTTCCGCTTATTTCTAATCTCTTTTCACAGGTTATGAAACACACTGAAGGCAACCAAGTCCTTAAGTAAAAATCCTGGAGTGGAGTATAGCTATCATTGGTCACTGGGTTTGTATTCCAAAGCAATAGTGCATAAGGAGTTGTGCTATGATAGAGCCACTTAACGTATTTCTTCTCCCACATGTATGTACGATGCTGCCATTCCACGGATCATTCAAAAAACGTTTTTCTTCAAGCAAGATTCATATCAGCTTTAAGTCAACGGTCTCCATAATTACCTAAGGGTAATACTGTCATTGCCATCAGCTGATGAGTATGTTATTTCATCATAATGTCATATAAAACTCTAACCAGGCACAACAGCGCATACAATCTCAGAAGATATTATGGTATTTGCAGCAAGTTTTGGATATAAATTGCATGGCAGCTAAAAGTTTGGCGCATTCCTAGCAACATTCCCCATTTACAAACGTAGAAATAGAGAGGGGTGGGGTGGGGTTTTTTTAGTGTTTGTTAACGTCACAAAGATCTTTGAAGTATTGTGACAAGTACCCAGTAACACCAAGAATTTACCGGCAGAGAGGGTGATACAATTGTGAATGAATGGACAGGGCTGGAAGACCAACACCAGCCCCGAGAATGTCCCAAACACAATGACTGAATAGGGTTGCTTTGTAGTTTATCATACAAATGCAAGTGCGAAAGACAACTGTGATACCAAGAGTTTAAGTACCTTTTTATGGCAGTAAAGACCTTAGATATGCTAATGACTGAAACAAAATACCAGGAATGTTCTTTAAAGCCTAATTCCACTACCTTTATAAAAACTGCCTAATAACCATCCCACTTCATACTTCCTTCAGCTTATTACCTAAGCAAATATTTATCTTACAAGCACATGAATATATCTTAAAGGAAAAATACTATACAGCCACTTTTGAACACCATTAGACGACTTAGACCAAAATTTTTAGCTCTTAATGAATTTTTTCCCGGCGCTAAGATTTTAAAGTTCATAAGGCCTCTGGCACAATAAATTAGCAACAGCTTTCCCTTTTAAGAAAAGAGCCGCAATAGGGCACACTTTTAGATTTCATGCAACTTATTCAGGCCATTGTATTGGCTTCTTAAACTGAAGTCATTCAGCAAATCATGTTCTGTGCATTAGATAATATAGACTAAGGGACTCAGAAACTGACTACCTAAAGAAAACACATGTACTAGGGCAAAGGTGGATATCACCTGGGATCACTATACTTCAAGATATTATTATGTCTGTTCCTTAAAGCAATAGCTTTCCTGGGAAAAGCAAACATTTCTATCTCTTGCGGTACGTAGGCAGGTTTTCAAGAACATGAGTCTGAAATTTTCAGTCCTTTGAGAACAAGCAAGTTAGAAATTCTGCAACATGCTGTTTTCATCTCTCCCACAATTTCACTTTCTTGTTTGTCATATCAGCAGCTAGCAATGTGGGCCAGGGGGTGGGGAGGGCATTTATTGCTATGTTTTCAATTATACTACTGTCTCTAGAAAGCTGTTCATATAACCAAAGCTAGAGAAGACCTTCGTCATCGCCGAGTCACACTTCCTGCCTAACCCAATCAAAGACAATTAAATATTTTCATCAGAGCTGGTAACTTGTTTAAGTAATTGCAGTTTTTGAAAGACAGGCACTGTGAGGTGATGAGGGCTTCATAAGTAGTGTAAAAGGAATACCTAATATTTTGGTTTAGCAGATAAACTTGGAGAGAGTCTTCCTGAAAGGAACTTGATTTAGGTCAGGCCACCAAATCAGATTCACGTACGTGTCTCACAGCTTTCAGGAAAACAAAGAAGATCTGAGGGAAAAAAACCTCACCCAACTGAGTCAAACACCAGAAAAGAAAGAAAAAAAAAAATCTTTAAATTAAAAAGAGGCTAAAGATTATTTATGCCTCATTCAAAAGAAATTTAAAACATCCAGGAATTCAGAAAGTTTATTAAAATGAAGCCAAATTTAAAATGTTCCAGCACTCTCCAAATGTTTTGACAATTTCTCAGTCCCATCCCTTTATTTTAGTTTAACACTAGCTCTTGTTTCCCCGTGCACTGGAAAATTATTTTTCAAGAAAATATTTATTTTTACAGAAAATATTCGCTCCACCAACTGCATCCACAGCTCTTCCAGTGCTCAGTAACTGACTATTAAAAACTTGCACTTTATATCTTACCTTCATTTGCCTAACCAACCAAATGTATTTTGATATTAGATAATGAGTAACAAATATTTACAATAGATTAAGTTCACGTTTCAGTAGTTCCAAATAGTTTCTAAATGATCCTGGTAATCTTATTACACATATACCTTCAGACAGACTGCTTGCTATCAAGTGCCATAAGTTACACCCACATGATTCATCTATTAGGAGAGCTGCTCGGTTTGAAAAAAGAAAAAAAGAAACCAAACAAAACACACAACCCTCCCCATAGCCCTACTAATTTTAGCCTCTCCTTAGATAACACAATTTCCTGAAACAAAAAGAGAGGGTCAGACCTCTCACACTCTTCTAGCTCCAAAATGTTGTTTGTAAAAGTAGAAGAAAGTATGCAGTAATTCATATCCAAATATAAAGGGATGCTGCAGTGCTCCAGCTTTCTGTTCTGCCGTGGCTGCGGAGAAGGAGGTGAAAACAGGGAATGAATTATTTTTTGGGAGAAAAAATTGATGCAGACGATGAAGAGTACTGTAGGACTTGGTACTCATGGCTTTTCTGTAGAAAAAAACCCCCACTAGAGCACAGGACCCAAGGCCAGGCGGGCACCATCATCACCCCATGTTCCCCACCGCTATGGCTGTAGCTTCCAGGGACGGCCTCCAGGCCAAAAGCAACAAGACAGCTAAGGCATTGAACTAGTTGTGGGCACGGCAGTGTGGAAGGTGAGAAACGGTGTCTCATGGGATATATTGGTCATCGGTGCAACCCTCCTCACAGCAGGAACGAGCTAACGGCCACGCCAGCGTGAGCCACGCCAAGCAGAAAGTCTTGTTTTCAGTTCAAGAAACTTCAGGTCGGTTTGACACTAGCCCAGATGAGTAAGAAATGGCACCCTTTGCCCACCACCTATTTCATAAATACATCCTTCGTTTTACAGATCCGAAGGACTGAAGCAGATAGTTGTGGGGGAAGCATCATTGTGTTAACCTCACCTTTACCTTGGTACACTGTAAAATGAGCACTGCGTTTCTAGAGCAGACCGTGACCTAATCAGCGCTACACCTAGTTGGGAAAAAATAGCTGAGGAGACATATTAGTTGCTGTGAGTTATCTTAAGATCACGGCAGGGCAATAACTCTTCAGCTTAGTGATGACAAATTGAAAAAAACCAACCAAACAAATCCCAGCACTGGCCCCCGTCGGGTTGTTCTCTCTATCACAATCCTGTCCACATTCTGGCCTGGAGTTTTCATTCATGTAGGTCACGGCCGGGATTTGGGGACAGGCCTCAAGAAGTAGGGGCACGGCATGGGCAAGACACATTTTTAGAGATGCGTCTACTTCTCATGTATCTTCTTCGAAACACCAGTAACTTCTTGAGATCGTTTTGGAAAGCAGTCAGTTTGGTTCTACAGGTACTCCACGAATATTTGAGATTAAAACATATGCTACTAGAAGTCTCTTTGCTTGAAAGCAGATCACTATATAAATACACACACAGCAGAATGAAGAAGCATTTGTAACTTGGGGGATGGTTCAACGTATTTGCATTAGGAATGAAAAACACTGAGGAGCTATATTATCCTGGTTTTGTCCTACTTTAGAGGAGAAACAAAATAAGAAAAGTGGTTTTTCGTGCTGCTCAGATGCACAGAAATTGTTTATAAAGCTGCAATAAGCCAGTATAAATCACACACCCACAGGCTAACATAAAGCATTTGTAAAGTTTCTGAATTTTTCAGACAATCTTTTTGGAGGCAACACCCTAAACATTCCCCTAATCAAAGAAAACTGCTGATTCCACGTGTTCATATACAGAGAAAGGGTCAAGACAAGGACACTTCTTTGACTGAACATCAGACATAAAAATTCAACTAAAGCAACTTTGCTTCTTGTCTCGCAAAACATTTGATGACTTTCTATAGAATGGAATATTGAATATTTGCTGTGTCATGTAATGCAATGAACAGAGAAGCATAATGGATAAGTTATCCTACTCCAAACTCTTTGTAGTAACAGTCGAGTAAATTAAATTACAAGTCTAACTGTTTTAAGACCTAAATATGCACGTTAACCAGAATTTATTATGGTAGATTTTGTTTCAGCTAAATATTCGAGACCTCTAGACAGAGGCAAGGACCAAAATCATAATTAGATTTGAGCTCAAGAAGTAGAAAGCATAATTAAATGAGAGTTACTTTGGAACATTAGTTATTTATCGGCCAGTTGGCCTACTGTACTTCATTAATCCACTTTCCAACTGCACAGTAAAATAGTTTCCCGTTTTACATACTTCTGAAAGAATCACCATGAAAAGTAGTATTGTAAATTCAAGAAAGCTGTTATTTTTTCTTATACAAGCAGTCAATATTTTATCCTCAGCATATAACTATTTATTACATTGCTTTTAAGCAAATGAAGCGCAAGACTGATAAATAAGAAAACAAAAATTGCCAGCTGCATAATAACCATACTTGGACTTTTGCCTAATTTAAGAGAAGGGTTCTGTCAACCTTGTGCCAGCTACTAGGAGTGAAATTATTTATAACTACTAAGATATAAATGACACCATGAATATTGGGAGTAATTAACAAAATACCATTTCACAAATAGCTTTAGAGGAATAAAAACATTCCGTATTTCCAAATTATTTTAAAATATGACCTGCCTTTGTATTGCTCATTTCCTTACTCCGACATTGATCCTAAGTCTGTTTTGAAAAGGTTATCCTTTTGAAAATAGTAGCAAAAAGTTCAATACTTGCAGAATTCTGTCCCCACTACACCTAACAGCAGCTCCTGCTCGGAACCCGAAAACAAAAGTTCTTAATGTTTATGAAACGCTCATAATCAAACACATTATAGAAGGCCAGAGAGATCCACTATTAGTACTCATGATTTAGGGTCTCCTAAATTAGCAGCATAATCCCAAATCCCCCATTAGCAGACCACCTCCAATAGGCAAGATGTTCCCGATGACGCATGCAGGACAAACAGGACGGAAGACGACTGACATCAGGAGGTGAACTGAAAAGGACATGGCAAAGAAAGGTGCTGTATGCTAAGGGGCGTTAGATTTTTAACTTGCTCTTGGGCTAAGTGCTAAACGGGAGCAGAGCCAGCCCTTGCGGCATCCCTGCAAAGCACGAAGCCTCAGAAGCCCAGAGGAGGGTGGTAGACGCGGGGTGGAAGCGCTGGCGTTGCAGCACACCACTCCCACAGTGAAAGCCGTTTAGCCCTCATGAAGCTCAAACCCTTCGGCCCTGCAGAGGTGAAGCCACAGCAGTTGGGCAGCAGAAGTCAAGCTTTTCCAAGCAGGCCAGGGCTCCAGGTCGGAGCTCAGCCCAACCTCTGCTACGTGCCATTGCAGGCACAGGGAGACATGGAGGCACGCGTGCAGCCTGTCGTTCCTCATTCACGTGCCCTTGGGCCACCCTCTGGTAGAAAAGTCCTTTCCACTTCTACATGTAGAATTACAGCAAAGGTGGTGAATGCAGAAACCAGAAAGGGTCGAAATCAAAGTATGATGAATACGACCGGCCAGAGTCAGTCAATAAGACTTGCAAGCTACGTAGCACTTGCATTTTTGGTGCTGAAACGCAAGTCCAAATTACTTAATGTTAACATACCATACATGTGTTAAACAGGCAATTTCAACAGATTGTTCCTCATGAATCCAGGGGATTACGTTTCCTTTTGATAACTCCAAATAAGAAAAATTGTAAGGGCAGATGTTAACATCGAAGCAAATGGGAGTAAATTAGATACGTGGGCTATGCGTGGGGAGATGTTGTGCAATGAAAAACCAAACCTGAACAATCTTTTTATTAGTCCGTGAAGGAAAGCGTTCAAAGCTCCATCAGCTGAAGTACATAAAACGAGGTTTACATAAATATAAGCAACAACCTGCGTTGGCAAGTGGATGGACAAGATCATCTAGTTCACCACCGTCACAGAACAGGTAGTCTACCTGCCAATAGTGACATACCTTCAAATAGAAAGCATACCGAGTAGAACAAAACTGAGACTGTACTTTTCCTGAAATTTGCAGTTTAACACCTTGACACATCCAAACGCTCACATTTCCTGGCATCTGAAATTCGTGCGTTAAGAGTGAGCGACTACCTGAGCTCTGGAGAGCTCATCTGGAGGAGGCGCAGCCGAGAGTGACCTCAGCTTGGCAGACTCACTCTCCTGAAGTAATGGTCAGTGAAAATTGAGGCACAAAGTGTCTCATTAGGGGGCCTCAACATCTAATAAAGCCCGAAGCGAAAGGGTAATTGAAAGGAGTCAGTTACCTAGTCAGTAACTGGGAGGAATCTGGTCTGTTTGCTATCTGGACCAGAAGTTAAACAGATTTATAGGACATTGCATCCTTAGGATCACAAAACAATACTGTATAATTATCCAGGGACCACTAGTCCAGAATCTCCCTGACCTGCAAAATTGGTTTATTTTTCATACTACTGGAAAACAAACATAGAAGTCCCCAAACAACACAATTGACAAGGTGGAGCCAAATAACGCACCCTCTTCATGCACCAGTGGTACCTGGTTTGTCCCGAGCCTTGTTTCAAACTTTTCTGAAACACACGCTGTTGTCCATCCAGAACAGTCCATATAACACACCATCCATTCCTAACAGAATACCCATGTCCCTCAAATAATTCAAAAACACATGATGACTAAATAATTAAAAACCACGCCAAGATATTCTGCAAGACCGCCCTAATTAAATTGGGACCTATCTACTAATTGTCACTGTAGTGCACAACGATCACAGATATTTTTTCCATAGCTTTTACTACTTTGCTAAAATGTGTTTTACCCTTTTACTCCTCCTTTTCCCAGTTTCTAATTACTGGCATTCTGAGAAACAGCAGGCTTCACATTTAAGATGGATAATGATTTATTTTTTTTAAATTAAGTTAAAATAATAATCATATTAATCTCAGCTCAGTATCTTCAGTATCTTGGACTGACTTCAAATGTGGGAAATCAGCCTATTGAAAGTGCTGTAACGCTTGTTCCAAAGAAAGCAACTGCTCTTTTCTATTGACAGAGCTTCACATGAGAACCTGAGGACGCTCTTCACCTTAAATGGACCATTAAAAGAATCAAAGATTATCTTCCATAAAGCATCTGTTTGACAGTTAGAGAACTACTCCTCTAAATGTATGTTCCAGAGCCGCCTGCAAATCTGGTAAACCCGATTACCCCCACCACCTTTTCTCCCTGAAATTTATTTATAAATGCTATTAGCAAGTCGGGTTAGAGTTCCTAGCTGTGTATCTGGATAGAGATCAAGCAAATAATACAACAACTGTTGAACTCAAGGCAATAAATCTATTCTATAACAGTACTGGAAAACAAAAAAAAAAAAGAAATCTTGCTTCCATAGGCTACGTCCCCAGTACATTTGTACGTACATACGTAGCCGCACAGACAGGAAGGCACAAGAACGCTGTCTTTAATCCCTCATCTGATACACTCCCAATACTTCCACAAACATTAATTTACACAACAATCCCACAAGCCAGATAACAATTAGCCTAATTCTGAGAGAGACAGAAAATTGTCACTGCAATGTCACGAGATTTACGTAAAATCAGTGGCAGAGACAGGGATTAGCTTTCAAACGTTAGTCCTGTGAAGTTTCTGTGTTGTATCTGAAGAGTATTTCCACGAAACGCTTCAGTGTGCTGTCCTGCTAGATCAGACAGCGCTCAGTCCCTCAGTGTTTGACAATAAGAGGTTAAAGCTGAAGAGATTATGAGTGCCTTATTAAAAAGAGGTGATACAATGAATGCAGCGTATTATCAGTACGTACAATATTTCATTCTTCTCATTCCTAGAAACTACTAAAACATAGCTTTATTACTACATCACATTGTACTATAATTTTTTTACTCTCTTGGTCAACACGAGGACATCAAGCATACCCCTATTTTATACCCTGCACAGAAGGCTGATACCTAGAACCTTTAAGGTTATTGTTTAATCCGAATACATTAGTGTTTGATAAACTGAGGCTAGCTACTTGGAAAACGCGTGTTTATACTACAATACTTCCCCTATTACATCGTCATAGGGTGACTCAATAAAAAAGGAGCTATTATACAAACCAAAAAACAGTGTTTAAAGTTTAGTGCATCACCAACTGGAAAGTACACATGACAAATAACAAGATAAAATTCTTAGTCTGTAAATCACATCGCTTGTGAACACAATCCATAGTCAGAACAGAACAGCAACCTGAGCCAATAACAGACTCAGCCTTGTGACCGCCTGCTGTATAAAACAGACTGAACAAATACCCCGTTACGAGGCTTGGTGGACCTTTATTCGCTCGCTTAGCCTTCACCGTGACAGTGCCCTCGCACATCCGCAGAAATTGTCCCTATGCTCGGAGCCACGACTAGGTACTTCTCTCAATCTCCACCTGTAACTTCTGCGTTGGGGATCCCGACTTTTATTTGGCTGTTCGATCTCAAGACCCAACAGGAAAATGTACTCTTTGATGCAACTACAGCCGACTCCCGAGTCACTTCTATTCCCTTTGGAAAGCTGACGGCGGGAACGTGGCCATGGCCAGCTTCGCATCCTCTCCGGTACCGGGCGGAGCGGAGCGCGGTGCCCGGGGAGGCGAGGCGCTCCTCGAGCTCTCGTCCCTCGAGGAAAAACTGCTGACACTTGAGGAACTTCACGAAGCGCAGGAGATGCGAGTCCCCGCGGGACGCGGCCAGCTCCTCGGGCTGCGTTAAGTTTTATACTGAGTTTTACACTAATCACGAAGAGCACACGCAGCCTGTCAGTTGCGCCCAGGCCGTTTTAACGAGGAAACGCGTCTCGCCGAGGGCGCTACCGTCAAACCCCCCGTCCCCAACCAATAACGAGGTCCTAACTGACAGCAAGCCAACAAACCCTGACACAACGTGTGTTACACGGGGGGTGGGGGTGTCCCTCCCGAGCGGCGGACCCCCACCGTGCCCCCCCGGGTCGCACCTGCCCGCCCGCAGCCCCCGCCGGGCGCAGCCGGGGCCGGGCCTTCCCTCCGGCTGCCGGCGGCCGCTCGGGACCT